>CABFVZ010002799.1:0-52875 GCA_902151445.1 Timema monikensis
ATCTTGTGAATGTGGGGAATGCCAGGCTTCCACCGTGGTTCGGATTCCACGTTAAACTGTAGGTCCTTCATTTCATCTCATAATCACCATATCATTACACATTAGCGTAAGAGCGTATAACCCGAACGGGTTGTAAGACGCGGTGCTAATAATAATAATTACTTAAGCGTATAACCCGAACGGGTAGTAAGACGCGGTGCTAATAATAATATTTGTAGCTAAGCAAGCCTTCCTCTTTGTGGAAAGATTAGGGAGACGGACCTCAACAAGGTGGCCCATAGTAGACGCGGGGGCCCTGGGAAAACTTTGTTATCTCCCCCTTACAAACCCCAGAGTTAAAAAAAAACCTTTGGTCAATATTATTACATTAGTTTGCACCTGTATACTTACTAACTTTAAGCATTATAAGGTATCAGAAAAAGCCAAATTGAGTAGACACATGTAGTAATAATGCTAGAAGCAGTGTTTTTATATATATAAGGGCTGAATTCTTCCCAAGCCTTCATTCGATTTTCTTGTCCAACGAGCTTGATCTATATATAAGTACTAAGAACAACTGTGCCAAGTGTGAATTAAATCAGTTAATGAGTTCAAAAGTTATTATGATGCATATCCACTGTAGACAGACAAAATATTCAAACTATTGTGAATAAACACAATTGAGCCACAGTCATGTCCATAAGAATAACTAAATATTTCTCAACTCAACTAGTGTGTCTTGTTACCTATTATGTTTTAATTACTAAAGTTCTAAAAATAGTGCTGTTGGACATCAAAAATATTAGCTTAGCCAACTATTATTATCTATGACATAAAAACAAATGGGCACCATTACATACAACAACATTTATGTTATATATATATATTTTTTTATTCAAATAAGTGTGTTAAAGGTGTAATTCGTGCATAATTTGATGTTTAAAAGGCACATTCATCATTATTTTGTGTTAAACATATGTTTTCTTCCCGTAAATTTACAAAATAATAGATTGAATTTTATTCGGTGTGTTTAAAACCTCCTTTACTAACCAATTATGCAGAAGGCTCAAATATAAACAGAAAATAAGACAATCAGAGTGAGTCATTAGTCTGGGAACAGACAACCGTTACTCAGCGCACGCAACTCACCCGGTTGCGGAAAGAGTTACAAGACGGTCGTCTTTATGCCCTCATCTTAGAAACCTCATGACAATTTTAAGAATAAGAGCACAGTATCAACCAATTCCAACCCTCTAACGTTGTTTGGTGTTAGTGGTGATACAGCTGCAATGTCGTCAGCAGAGGATGTGTGTGTGTGTGTGTGTGTGGTTGACAGAATGTAGCTGATGCTGTTAGTAAACGTGACCATACGCACCGGTAAGTAATACGGGGGTTGAGACTAATAGGCTTATGTGTGCGATGCTCGTGAAACTGCTATCACAAGTTGTAAAACAATACACACGAATAACTATACACGAGCAAGTGTGTTTGGATGCAGATCTACTAACGAGGTCTTTAGAAAGTCTCTTTAAAGATCGCCACTAAAGTTCTCTCAATACTACTAGAAAAGACGAACTCTCAAGAATCTTCAAGCTTGCCGTGTTACAATAACGGCGTAAGCTAATGTCATTTATAATCTCACGATGACCTTTATGTTCAAGATAACTATCATTAAACTGTTAAAAGGTCTAAGGCGTCAGTTTCACAAGAGAGAGGCTTGTCAGTGATGGGGAGATCAAGGTTCGAATCCTTCTCTAGTGAATTCAAAGTGGATTTATAAAGTAAAATTTTTATGGGAATAGCTTTGTGAAAAATATTAGCACATTTTTGGTGGTCAACATTGATAACATTTTGCTTTAGACCTTTTATATGTGTTATTTTGAAATAATCATAATATGTATAAAAAAGGACTACTACAGATAATATAATCTGGCGTATGAATGTGTGAAAGACGATCTAGTAACTGTTTTAGTTGCCTCTACCATTTTATCACTAGAATTTTACAGTCCCATCTTCAAGTTCACTCGGTTGCATTATATACAAGTTATACTTTCAGTTACTAACCTTAGAATAGGTATTTAATAGAGATGTCACAATACATGTTTTTTTTTAATTCCGATTCTTAGGTACAACCTTGATTCTTCGATTCTAGATTCCGAATCTTGAACATTTCCTTTTTCATTATTTTTCCAAGCATTATTGCATAGAAAATCTGACGTGTCTGATATTCTACTCCCCCTTTAATGTGAAACATGGATTCGATTATTACAACATTATGTCATTTGAAACTTTAATCTCACAATCTTATAGATATTTATCAAACACACTAAAATTATTCAAAACTGAAAATCAAAACCAAGAATTCAAATAAGCTCAAAATTAATACAATAAATTGTGGATTCTATAACGGAAATAAGAACACATTTCACACGTTACAGAAATTTTAAGTCGTCCGCCATAGCTGATCCTACCCATGTTAGCTCATCAGAAATTAGTGATGAAGTTTTGGCAACGCTATATTAATAATATGGTGAACTAAAATAAGTATAACGGCTTTTTGCTTCATTTTTATTAACTATGTCGATTTTTGTTCTATTTTTATTAAACTTGTCTTATTCAAACAACTAAATAAAACATTAACAATTAAAAAGCGACAAAGAATATAGTTACAGGAGAGCGGCCATTTTAATTTGATAGGAATGTCGTATAGCTTTCGACATACATGTTGTGATATATCAATTAATACAAATAATGTTTATACATTACGGAAAATTCCCATCCTTAGTCTACGTATTATATATCGATTGTTTGGTTAGAATGTATTAATTTATTCTGACAGTCTCACTTAACTATCACTTTTTTAAATGTGTCAAAGTTGTTTAAGTTTTTACCTCTTGTTAATGTCATAATGTCAGGTCGTATTATATTCGAGACCATTTATTTTTCATGTAGATCAGTTCAGAATGTTAGGGCCGTATTATATTCGGGGTCATACTATATTCAGGCCATTACGGTATATTTACAATTGGCCGTCATTTAAGTGTAACGGCAACTAAACTAATATGAGAGATAATCGATTATCACCTATTTTGAATGTTGCCGTTTTGTTTAGTTGCCAGTTTTATTGAGAGCTAAGCATCGAAGTAGCAAGAATTGTAATATTAAGATCGATTCTCAATTCTTTCGATACCAGTAAGAATCTAGGGTATCGAGGTTTCGAGGAATCGAGTTTGACAGCCCTAATATTTAATAAACTTGGTAGTGAATATGCCAAATATAAATAATAAAACTATAAAATATATTTAACTGGAGGAAACTCTAATCTGCGTGTTGGCATATCTCCTAAGGACTATATTTATATGTCATGATTGTGATCAAAAGTAGCTGTGCATTGGTCAAGAAAGTCCATAACGTTGGATTACTTCACGAATGCATCATTAGGCGTGTAATCTGTATTCAGAGCTACGAAAACCTGTAGTAGGAAGAAATAAGTCGAATACACGAATCACCTTTAGGAATACAAAAATATTATTCTCTATCGTATAGCTTTTTACAGTATTCCTTGGATACTATTTGTTTAAGAGGAACAAAACCAGAATAAGGGTCCATTTAATAAACTACAATGCTTGCAAAATGGGAATGAAGGGAATGTACAGACGGATCAGTTTATTAACTCTTGCCATTGGTTAACGATTTTTAAAAGATGTGTTTCTTTATTTATATCAATTTTAAAGCATGACTTCATATGTCAATCAATACTTGATAGATAGGATTCACGTAATCTAAGAGTAGAGTATTTAGTTCCCAGGCGCTTGTAGACCATACCTGCCAAGTAACTGTAGCATCGTCATCAGCACATTATTGTGGAAAAGCTATACAAATAAATTCGTAGTAAATAAACTTTATACAAACAAGATATGGGTCGAATCTTGAGTTAGAATCTCAATTTTGCATAAAAATAAATATAAACGTATATATATATATATATATATATATTATACACAAACTAACTAATTTTTGTTTGTTGTTAAAATGCATTGATTGGGACATTAATACATCCAGTCTAAGTGTTGAACTAACGGCCTGGGATCTGGTTGTTAAGTTTGTTACACAACTATGTTGCAGCTTAACCACCAATAAGCCGTATTAGAACTCTAAAAAAAAGACATCTAATTTTTGTGGTTGTTAAGTCTCGGATCCATAATTTGTTAAGAATCGTTTTGTAGTGATTCAAAGGTTCCATCCCCAATTTAAACTTATTCAGGCCTACTATAAATATCCAAATTAATGATAGACGTGGTATAAAATAAAAAAATTTAAGAAAATAAACTAGATTATTTCAAATAAAATAATTAATAGGAGTATATGTTATATTTATTTGTATGTATAAATTATCCATGTAAATAAAAGGTGAACACAAATTAAGATATTGAACGTTATCTGCATAGTTTCTGTTTGCCAAAGAAACAATATTTACCTACTAATTTGAATACCAAAAAACAAACAAATACAAACTTTCTTCTATTTGTATTTTAAATATCTTTCGTAATTTCTCATTGGTTTGGAAGCTGATATTTTTCCTTGGTGATCAAGTTAGACAGAAAACAAATTATTACTTTATTAAATAGTACATTATATTTATTGAAAATAACAATTTATCAAGTAGTTTAAGAAACAATCTATTAAAAACAATGACTTATTATATTGATTATACCGTGATTGGTATGTCACTTAGATTAATTTTAAATCGTTGATCAATAGCTTAATTCCTTCTCGTTAAGATTCTAGTTAATAAAAATAATAATCATCCAAATAAATGAGGTAGTTCTCTAGTAAATGCTATACGCTAACATACATAGGCACTCTCCTTTATATTTATATATATACATCTACTAGACTATTATTAGTTCCATATTTATACGCTTCTAAGACAAGTTTTGTTTGTCATTTGATCAGTGATGTAATTCGACATCATATGTCAAAGTGATAGAGCATATTTACAAGGTGGCTGAAGAAGAAACCATTAATTGATTTTCTTAAACTATAACTATTAAATAAAACCAAGTTTAAAGGGAACTAGCCCCAAATAATATGAGGCAATCTGTTGTATCACGACTTGATTTTGATTAGAGGGCTCAAGAAAATGTTTGTTTTGGGATGGAGCAGAATATTCGTGTCGATTGAGTTAGTCACCGAAATAATAAACAATAATAATCCTTTTTCTAAAGAAACACCCAACCAATCATTTGAAAAAGCTTGAACCAGCATGAACTAATTCACAACATATTAACGCGAGGTATTATCCTCATTTATACAGTAAATGTTGTTTCGTAAATAAAGCTGTATAAATATTTTGATAGATCGTTTACTGGCCTAGTATTTACAAATGATCTTGAGACATTCACTATCGGAACCAGTAACGACACAAATATTTTCTCTTCAAAATCATTACTGAACCAGTCTGTCTCTCAAACCTCGGTCTAATCCTGCACGCAAGCAAGTGGTCTCTCTCATACCCCGGTCCTCGCTCATCTAGCGCTGGTCGTGGCCAGTCCACAAACTACCAAGATGGGCCCGACAACTGCGTCACGACCGTCCAGACCAAAAAAGGGGAGGAGGGATCGCGTCTGTTAAGGGCCCTACAGACAACACGATTTGGTCATATCAGGTGCAATATCGGGTCGTGTGTCTCCCGACAAAAATTTCAATTTCACGTCGGGTGATGTCGGGTCGCCGGCGCATCTAACCGCACGACCGTCCGACCAAATCATGTCGTCTGTAGCGTTGTCGGGTTATTGATTCAGTTGTACTACAAATACGGGTGCGAGTAGTAGGCTTATTGTGTACGTAGTAACACCATATGACTGAATGTTTTCGGTTCAATAAGCCATTTATTGCCCCCCCCCTTTTTTTATGGAATTAATCCCTAACGATGCTATTAGCACTATCCCAACTTTTTGTTGTTTTGACAATATAGGAGGCATGATACGTGTGTCTCTTAGAGAAAAACAACTAATAAAATCAGGCACTAAGTCAGGTCGTCTGTAGATAACACCTGATTGTCGGGTCAACCATATCGGATTGCCTGTAGGGCCCTTAACACATTATATCGCTATACTGCGCGTCTTACTACCCGTCCTGCCTATCCACATATTTACGTTAGTAGGGTAAGATGGAGGAAAGTTTGCTTAGGAGGTAGTGTAAATGCATTCGCGAGTAGTGAGACTGGGAAAAGCTTTAGAAAACAATTAGGTTGGTAAAGCTTGTGGGGATTCGAAAACAGAACTACCCGTGTCAAATACCGGTGTGGTTAGTTTCAATATTTTAAATTAAGCATACAGTATATCAATATACCCGTTCACGCCATTCCATTGGTAGCCCTGTGTTTGGGCTTATTCAAGCAATATGAAAGTAGCTTTTTTTTTAAAATCATGTGTGCTTTGAGTTGGCTTTAATAAACTCAATGTTAATAATCTAAATAAGAAGGATAGTGAGTTTCCTTCTCCTTTAGATTATCAACATTTAGTTTCTTAGGTTATTGATAATATACCTAGCCTTGCTTTGATAATTACAACCAAATATTTATATTACAGTTTTATCACTGAACATGTCTAACATATTTAATTGGTATACATTTTGGACAGCCGCAAACCCCAAGTTAGTTGGTAGAAGGAAACTTACAAACCAAACCAGATGCTGTTTGGTTGAGAGATGTGTCTTTGAAAGTTTGGACGATGTTCATTGATTAGTTCAAAGGTTACATCATGTAAGATTGAAATAATATTAAAAAGGTTTCGCGTTTTAAAATTTTATTTTGAAGGTTGTTGGCTACTTCTATTAATGTTTATATTTTTTTTCTAGCCATATTTTCAAACACTTGTCTGGAAACCATTATTCTGATAAGCACCATGTACCGGTAATCTTTCATTTGCTTCTGTAAACAATTTGTTTGTAGTTCTTCATTTGTAAGCTTCTTAATATTTTCACTTCTGATTTAGTTCATCTTGTGTCCAGATATCCTTCCTCTCTTTTGTAATTTAAAAAAAAATTATATTCTCTTTTTAACTTTTAATGCATTAATTTTCTTCCAGGAATATTGTATGTCTTCTGTGTGTGCCTTGTATGCAGCTAAGATAGTTTATAATTTAATCTATAATTAAAATCTTCCTTACACAACAATTTAAATTAAAAAACAGAGCTATAATGTGGGGTAAAAAGTGACAAAGTGCGTTTTCTTGAAAATAGTGATTAAAAGTGACTTACTTGCATCACTGTATATGGGAAGTGGGGATGTTGAGGGCGAATGGGGTCTAAAGGCTACTAACATGATATATATTTAAGAATGAAAATTTCCCAGAATCTGCCCCTTGAAATTTTGACGGAATCATTAACAACGGTTTGAATGGAATCCAATTAAAAATTTACAGATTAGTTTTGTTCCTGGGGACGTCAACAACACAAACAATAAATAATGGGTGACCTGGTGGTCTAGGGGTAAGGTGTCAGACTTCTGTGCTGGCGGCCGGGGTTCAATCCTCGGTCCCGGCACAGATTTATCTGATTTCAAAACCCTTCCTTCACCTCTGACAAGTTATCTTGTGAATGTGGGGAATGCCAGGTCTCCACCGTGGTTCGGATTCCACGTTAAACTGTAGGTCCTCCATTTCATCTCACAATCACCCTACCATTACACATTAGCGTAAGTGCGTATAACCAGAATGGGTAGTAAGACGCGGTGCTAATAATAATAATAATAAATAATGAGTCACACTAAAGCTATAACAGCAATTTTAGTTTTCTTACGCATGTATAGAATACAGCGCTTGGTGGTTGAATGTGTCACTAATGTTGGGGTTTCCCAATTTGCTTTAGACCAGATATACCTTTCCTACTTTGATTCAATGATCGGCCATTTAAACTGAACATTTTTCATATCGAATTAGCTAGCGCACACAAAATACAGACATGTTTGTGACGTTTCCAACAAGCATGCTATATATTTATTAAATACATATTAATAATTCACTAATTTGAATTAGGTATAGAAAGAGTTTCTAAAACAAAATGTTTTGAATGTGAAAACATGTTATCTAAAGATGGCATGCCACTCATAGTTTTTTTCTATCGTGATCAGAAATCAAATAATAACAGGTTACACCTTACCATGGGGACTGAATCAAACACGTGATTACATCATTTTTCCTAGTTTTGCTCCCTTCATTAGCAAATAGTTCCGAGTTTGTTTTGTGATAAGAACAGAGACATTGAGTAATGATTCGCTCCCCAGACACGACACATTTTATACAGACAATCTGCCCTTATTGAAAGAGGGGCTATGAAAGTAGACCATACTTTCATTGGTACATACCATATGACTAAACCACGTCTTACTACCCCACCGGGATAGCCGCATTATATTACACTAATACAGCAGTGATGAGGAAGCTAGAGTTCAGAGGAAATGTAGGCTACCCACATTTTAATGGGGAGAGAGAGAGAGAGATTATTTACTAAAACTAACCTTCAGTACACCCAGCTGAAATTCAAGCATTGACCATCCCCAGTGAGCCAGAAAAGACGATACCGATGTCTTGGCCTGCGCGCCCCACGATGCGAGTCCTGTTATCCTTCTTCACTAACTCAAAACCTCTCAATCAGATTCATTACTGATTATATAAAGCCCCCACTACTCGTATTACGGTCTAAGTCGCTAGACTCACAATTTCAATTGGTTGGTCTGAAAGTCGGGGTTTGGATACTGGTTGGATTCATTGTGTTTGTTAAATCTTCAAAAGTCGCTAATGCAGGTGCACTTATTCTAAGCAAACTTTCTCATCTCTGCTCCTTGTACTAAGCCATAATACCCCATTGGAGGTAAAGTGTACAAAGGCACTAGTCTCATATAGTCCGGAGTACCAGTGGCGGGAAGGTTGGGATTTAAATCGTGTTCTGGTGTAGACACCTGAGATGTGTTAAGCAATTTCTCACTCTCTTCGAAAATACCTGTTTATATTCTCTAAATCATGCCTTACTCATCCCTAATCCATTAGAATACATTAGTAGGTGGTCTCAATGGATATTAAGACAGAAAACTAAATAAATTAATGAATCCATCAACAGAACGTATGATAAAAGTATTTTTTCATTGTCTTGTCTAGGACATTCTAGTTCTGAATAACCAATTAATCAACTAATCATGAGTTAATTTAGTAGAATATACATTAAATGTTCTGTAACTAGGATCAGATGACCGGTTTTAAGATAAGTTTGTGACCGGGCTCTCACTTTAGTGGTCAGGTCTACTGCTCTCAAGGTATTGGGTTCGATTATCGGTAGTACTATAGGTATTTTTCCAAAAGGATAACATTTCCTATAGTCAGCATGGTCTGGTTAATTAGGATTAATTTAAGTTTAAAACTTTTACTGTATCCCCACTTTTATAACAATTATCATCACATCACTTATGGTGGATACGAGGTGTAGACATTCTCCAAGGTGTATCCTGGACAACCTTCTGTTCCCACAGAGCAACAAAGCTAGATGTTGCATCTATTACGGTCAAATATACCATACGATAAGAAAGAGTTCGAATATTTGTTAAGACTATATGTCAATATGACCATTCCCAGTGCTCGCAATTAACAATCCTCTTAGGAAACAAAAGGAAAAGAGGAATTCTAAGGAATGTTCCAAAATTTAAATGTACGATAACTTAAAAACCAGTACAGTAGTAAAAAATAAAGATCTTTAAGTTTGGGATGATACAATTTTGTGGTTTAAAAAAAGTGTTAACTACCCTTAACTAATATACACACATATATAATACATATAGTGTAGCAGTTGGCTACAATTAAAGAAGATATAGGTCGGAGGGAAATAAACAACTTATCATATTTCCCCGTCCAGCATCTCTTGACAACAGTTCAGATGACGTATACACAACCGATCATAGCCGTGGCGCGTGATGGACTGACCAAGCCCACCTAGGTTCAAACGGTGGGCACTGGAGGTCGCAGGATACTAGAACTTTCCATTACAAGCGGAGGCGGGAGTACCGCAGGGGTCGGTGCTGGCTCCCTTCTTATACAATATCTATGTGTCAGACGTCCCGACTAATCCGAGAATGACTACAAGACTCTTTGCCGATGATACTTTAATATACACAAGAGAAAGGAACATTTATTATGCCTCCCTAGCATTGCAACGTTACTTAAAGACTTTTGAAACCTGGCTCTCCAAATGGAGAATCAGGGTGAATGCAGCCAAATCAGCAGCGATTGTCGTATCAAGAAGAAGACAGACACCACCAGAAAACTTTACGTTATACCAAGAAGAGATACCCTTCAAGACTGATACAAAGTACTTAGGGATACATATTGACAAAAAGCTAACATGGACAAAACACACCACTGAAACCAACAAGAAGGCAAAGGCGATTTTCGTTCAACTCTACCCATTGCTTAAAGGTAACATGATAACTCAACAAACAAAACTGACGATCTACAAATGCGTGATTCAACCGATACTACTTTACGGTTGCGTTGTATGGGGCTATGCAGCCAAGACCCACCTCGGAAAGCTCCAAATAACACAAAATAAAATACTCAGGACTATAACCGGCGTGGACATAAGGACAAGAATCGACCAACTACACGCAATGACTAAAAACAAGACACTCGCCGAAATCTTCCGTGAAAGGAGAGGCAGATTCTACGACCAAGCAGCAAACCACGAAAACACAATAATAAGAGCACTAGGTGACTACGACCCGCATGAAGAAAGACCATACAAACGGCCGAGACTGGAATAAAATGGTTACAAAACTTTGGTAAAAGGTAACAAGGTAAACGGTAACAAGGTAAAAGGGTAACGGTAAAGGTAACATTCACAACTTCATTTTCATTCCATCACCCATCATACCAAATCACCCATCTCTCACTATCATTCCATGAGGATAAGGGTTAGCGTATGCTGCCTGTAACTCACAAAGCAATACAGCCCTTTCACAGGTGACCTAGCTTGGCGCTTCTGTCAAGGTGGATATCTTGTGTCGGGCTACAAACAAACTTAAACCGTGTATTTTTGTACAAACAATTCAAAGGTACCAATTCATGTATTAATTAAGTTCATGCAACGAGGATAAGGGTCTGTGAAAACAACCTGTAACTCGCATAGCAAATCAGCCAAAACTTCCCAATGCTTGTCAATGACTCTATTGGCAAGTGGGGAGGTTGGGGCAACAGGGGCAACCCATATCGCAGGATACTAGAACTTTCCAAAGAGCTTAATAAAGGAGGTGATGCTATCTCCACTCTATCGGAGAACATTCCAGTGCTTTGGAGTTCATTCTCAGATCTATTTTTGTCACGTGATACTCCCCCCCCCCTTTTGTGATCATAATACGTTCCACCCAACTTGTTCCTTGTCTTCCATGTTTCTCTGGTTTTTTAAGTGTATATATCGCTGGTATGGCAACATTACCGGCACTCTTGGACTTGACTCTTGATAAGAGAGTACGTAGCCTTGGCTGCGCATTTGTTAAAATGTAAGAACACATTTTTTTTTCGACTTACCTATTTTTTTATTTATGTAACCGTTTGAAAATTCACCTTTCGGCCTATTATATTTAATTTTTTATGTGTAAATTAATAAACTTTGGAATCGTAGATTGAAATTAAATTTTATGATAATATTATAAAACTATTCAGAAACTATGATATTGAAACTTATATATATTTTGCTAAGATCGATGTATGTCGATCTTTGAATATTACTGTTTGGTCTGAAAGCTAGACTAAATAAATCATTATAAGGAGATTTGATATTGTGGTTTGTTTAGTGAATATTACTTTTGTAAAAAACTCATCCTATATTTTACAATAATTGGAAAGGAACTTAAATGTATTTATTTTTTCTAGCAAAATTTCAAATGTTAAGATATATTTAACTTCGATATAACTTTTATATTTACCTTTCATATACATGATTAATCTTAACTATTTATACACTCTACGACTATCGTAATTAATTTTTTTGCTATACCATCATGTATGATTTTTATCTTTTGAAATACATACATACATATATTTAATTATATTATCTATGAATAAATATCAAAGAACGCATTTCTGTGTTTTTTCTTAATGTTATCGATAATTGAATGTACCCTTAAGATATTTGTTTATTTAATTATTTTTTATTAATTCTTTATTCTTTTTTGTGAATTAACATATATTTATGAGGACGGCTGTATAACAATTATTTCCGCAACCAGATGAGTTTCGTGCTCCGAATTTCAGGTGTCTGTACTCAGACAATTGGAACAATTACTCAAACGACTCACTCTGATTGTGTTAATAATTATTTTAACTATTTGAGCCTTCTATTTTGATTCGTTAGGTAAAGGAGGTTTCAATATGGGTGTATATATATATATATATATATANCATATTAGTCAGTTATATCCAGATGGGCACAGGGACTAAAGGTTAGGCTTGGTCCTGTTTGCTTATGGAAGGAGAGGTCAGGGATCGAATACCGGTTGGGTGCACTGAAGGTGTATTTCTTGAACGGTCTCCATGCAAATGCACATGTTCTACTTTGGTCCTCCTAACCCTGTAAGAGTATTTAATCGGGAATAGTCTGTGCGTGTAGAAATACCAAGCAGTAGCTTCCTCGTATCACTAAATATATCGTATATATGTGCCTTAGATTGTTATTCCCCCTCATGTAACAATTATGAACGCACTCTACATGAAGGTCACGTAACGAACCACCAGCACCAGAAAACGATATTAATCAAACTCTTTATGAATATTTGCTTGATTGAAATTATATATTCAAGTCATTTCCACGGAAAAAACCTTTATACAAAATCGATTACGATCAGAGAAGGAGATACAAGACATGTGTGAGTCTGGTTAAAGAGACACAAGTCATGTGTGAGTCTGGTTAAAGAGACACAGGTCATATGTGAGGCTGGTGAGGAAGACACAAGTCATGTGTGAGTCTGTTTAAGAGACACAAGTCATGTGTGAGGCTAGTTAGGGAGACACAAGTCATGTGTGAGTCTGGTTAAAGAGACACAAGTCATATGTGAGGCTGGTGAGGGAGACAAAAGTCATGTGTGAGTCTGAGGAGGGAGACACAAGTCATGTGTGAGTCTGGTTAAAGAGACACAAGTCATGTGTGAGTCTGGTTAAAGAGACACAAGTCATGTTTGAGTCTGCTTAAAGAGACACAAGTCATGTTTGAGATTATCCAGGATACCATGTCACAAGGATTGGTTCTCACCAACTTTTCTGGTAATGGTCTATTATTTAAAATGTAATTGTTAAAATTCACCAAATGTAATATCCAAATATGTTACTGTTAAGAAGGTAGACTATATAGAAAATTATCCTATTATATTTTGTATTCATAGTAGTAAAACCACCTAACACGGATTCAAACCCAAATTTCTTCATAAATCTAATCTACTGTACTAACCAATATACTGCAAGAATTTATTAACAATCTCTTTAGCATGTATAAATTTAAATTAAAATGACCAAACTTTAAATAAGTTGAATAGACAAAGCTTTATTTTATGAACGTTCTCGGTGGTGTAGTTGGCTAACGCGCTAGTGTTGTGTTGAGCTAGACTGCTGGGATGGGGAGATCGTGGTCCGAATCTTGCTAGGGTGAACTGGGGGTGATGTTTCCTAAGTGGTTTTCCACTCTCCCTCTACGCAAATGTGGGTTCACTTCATCTATATTCAACCTTACTAATCTCTAGCCCATTAGAGTAATTAGTACTTAGGTTTACAAACTGAACTAGTATATATTTTATATTAACTGATTTTACCTAAGCAAACTTGTTTATTCTTAATTTGATAGTCTATTATTTAACTTGATTTGTGCACAGCCTAAATTAATGGCTAGGCAAATTACTAAAAACCCAAATGGTACGACACAATCTCACAAGCCTTCTCATATTGCACACTAGCAATCCTGCATGGCGTTTCCCGTGATCCACTGTGCCGTAAGAATTATATAAACCCCCACCCTAAATGGTGACGGTATCTCTGAAACGTAATTCTAAACCAAATAAAAAATGTTGTCTTCAAAAATTTGTTAAATACAGCCTATTAAAAAGCTAATTAAAAATTTAGAAATCTGGCCTCGAGATGTATCTGAACCTTCTTCCGTCCACCTAGGTTACCAATTTCATATCTCTGCGTGCTATAGATTTAGCTGAGCATCGCATAAACACAAACAAACACAAAAATACAAACGTTTCCTTTTATTATTTCCTTTTATTATTTGAAGACAATTTTCAAAAACAGTTTCTTAGCAAAATAAGTTGTACTATAAATCAAACACATAATTTTGTTCATCTAAATAATCAATCTTTATATATTAATTTTAAACTGAATTATTCAGATACATTTAACAAAATTCTAATTTTCAATAATTAGTTATTTATAAAATACCCTAAAAGGATTTTTTATTGTAAAATTAAACATGTATTACAAAGTATAATGTAAAACTATTAACAGATTCCCATTTTGAATTTAATTTTCAAGGTCAATTTCCAATACATTCAAATTTTCTATAATTTATTGTAAGTAAACTACCCTTAATTTAATTTATTTTGGATGAATAAGGTTACATCATTATTGATATGTAAATGTCTTCGGATATCAATTTTGAACCAAATCGTTAAAGCTAGTTTTTAAATATTCAAATTAAAATAGTAACTATTTAACTACCCAGGGCCAATTTTCTTCCCAAAACAAGTATACAGCTTTATTATTGGTCATGTTCATGTCAAAGACTCCCAATATATAATTTTAAGTGAAATTGCTATAGCCATTTTTGAATTTTTACCCAAAACAAAGTATACAGGGTTATTTTCCATGTAAAACACTTTTGAAATACACCGTTGGAACCAAATCGTTAGAGCCATTTGTGAAAGATTAAAGATTTTAGAATAATCCGTAAACAGTGAACTACCCCTCAACGAATGTTTGCCCAAAAACAATTATATAGTGCTATATTTCATGCCAAACAAATCCTAGATATGCATTTTAAGCAAAATCGTTAGAGCCAATTTAGAAAAATTTGGAATTAAATACATTTCTCATCCGTAAACTACCCTTAATTGAAGGGCTAAGGTAAACACAAAAAATAATTTTGTTTTATTAGACCTATAGTATCAACATATTAAGTTGTAACAAAATCTATTAAACCGCTGTGGATCCGTGGCCAGGGACAGATAGACAGACAAACATGTGGATAGACAGAATTGTAAAATCCACTCTTTGAGTTCGTGTTCATATAAAACGTAAAAATTTGTCAGAATCTTGAAATCGATTTTTTTCACGATAATAATACTTTTCTCTTAGTGTTTGAAAGTAAAATTAGATTACATCTAATGAAAATGTGAAATACAGGCTGTTTATGTCTTCTTTGGTGCTGCCTGACAGCCAGCAGAACAAGATGCTATCAATAATGCCAACATTGTGTGAAAGTTACTGTTGTCAACAAATTTGGAAATAATAATAATATTAGCACCGCGTCTTACTACCCGTTCGGGTTATACGCACTTACGCTAATGTGTAATGGTAGGGTGATTGTGAGATGAAATGAAGGACCTACAGTTTAACGTGGAATCCGAACCACGGTGGAGGCCTGGCATTCCCCAAATTCACAAGATGTCTTGTCAGAGGTGAAGGAAGGGTTTGGTAATCAGATAAATCTGTGCCGGGACCGAGGATTGAACCCCGGCCGCCAGCACTGGAAATAATTATTATTTGATAAGTATTAATATTATTATCACTAAAAAATATTATCAATCACTTTTAACAATACTTCTTTAAGGATTACAGTAGAGTTGTATTTTCCATAATAAATAAAATAATCTAATAAATCCATTCAAGTTTTTCATTTAAATTTTGTTGCAACTACAGGTTAAATAGTGCGTTAAACTATTCATTTAATGGTATTATATTCAGTTATTTATATTTTTATAACTGACCTCGAATATATTTGACATAAATAAATGGTTTGTGATAATAAAGAGAAAAAGACATACAAAATGTCTGTGAAATAAAATAAAGTTTAAATTTTGTGACCATACGTGTTAATACCAATCGCCATTCACTCGCCAACAAGGACGTCTACGTAATAAACCGTCTGTTTCATTTCATGTCAGTGCGCCATATTTGATTTTTGAAATTAAGGCGGCTTTTAACGATTTCTTGTTTTTGATGATTAATTTTTATTATAAAGCAAATGCTATACTTTCAAAAGAAAAGAAACAATCAACGGTTATTCTTATGACAAAAATCAAACAATTTTAAAATACATTATAACAGTGAATTAACAATTAAAACACAGTTAATAAAACCACGTGTGTGTGTCCACAAGTTGAAGTGAACAAAATAATTTATTGTTTGAGTATGTAGGTGTGTCTAAGTTACTGTTAGTAATTTTATTACAAATTTTAATAATACAGTGTTTGTTTTTAATATTAATTCGCCTACTTAGAAATACGTATGTTCTTTTGTGATTATTAGTTCGGTGTGTGAGCGTGCTATCCTTGGAAAATAAATGGTTTTTAATTATATTTGAATAATTATTTTTCCAAAATAATATTAAAGTATGTAATGGTAAAAATAGCGACTGTTTCTCATTATTATAAAATCCAAGTCTGTGTATCAAGATTATAAAATATATCTCTTAACCCAAACATTGTGCTATGTTGACCACTAGGCTGAACCTCAAGTTTTAGGAGTTTTAAAGTAGGTATTTAAAAAAAATCTGAAGTGCAGTTATTATAACAATAAAATGGTATAAGTTGAAACTCCTGGCAAGATCAAAAAGAAACAACCAACTCCTGGAGTATCTATAGAAGCTCTTGATGATTTTACAAGAGATTCTGTTCATATACAGAATGTATCACGAAGGTCAGTACAAATGTTTAGGTCAACTTTTATTGTTTCCCCCCTGTTGGTTCTTGGAAAGGTTTGGGTTTAATAGTTTGCGATAATTTGTACTAGAAAGGATAGCTGCGTTATAAACTAAATAAAAAAAAGCTGACTTTTCATACATAAATAAATTAAACAAACAAACAATATGATGGAGCAAAGGAAAAAACATATGTTCGTCAATATTTTCCCCTCTTTTTTTCAATAGTTTAAATTAGGGAAATAAGTTTCAAATTATCATGATGTCGGTAAGTTACGATTTTACGTGTCCTTGTGAGCTGAATGACAAGTTTTGGCACGCCCTCTCTTGTTGTTGGCAGGGTACTTTCTAATCCAATCCTTATTCAAGGGTTAGGCTTCAATAAATTACTTAACCCTAGCAATATTAACATTATTTGATGTATATTTATTTGTGACTGATTAATATTAATTATTTATAAAAAAATATTATTTAATACTAGACTTAACATCAACATATTAAGGTCAACAATAAATAAAATTGTAATATATTATGTTTATGTATAGACCTAATTTTTGACTTTCAAAAGTGACAGCTACTAAACATATGTTTTTGCAGATCATATGGTTTAGCGTATGGATGCATAATTTAGTCTGGTAGCTTGTACTAGCTGTCAGGCAGCACCATAGAAGCCATAAATGGTTTATACTTTAACTAACAGAAGTTAAATAGACGAAAACTGTTCTTACTATTTTATTAGCAATTTTCTTCCTTGAACAGATGAAAACAAAATAATTAAAAAGTATACATCAAATATGAGTTTGAAAGCTTACATAATACTATTTCTCCTCATAAAAACAAACGTCTAATATAACGTTACCACGGAGACAATTTAGAGATACTGTCTTGGTCTTTTCCGTCAATAAACATCGTAATAATCAACAATATTATTATATTGTGTTCATATTCCATATTACTTCCATGTGCGCCTCAATTTGAGATGTATATTCATGCTTGAATTATTTTACATTTGGAGCTTTAAAAACTAGTTCACACTCACAAAAATTTTCCCACAAACATGCGGGCAGATGTATAAAAACTATAAAAACTATTCAAGGCCTGCTCAAACCAACCCGGGAGTGATTGGTAGCGTGACGAGGAAATTTCCGGCGGGGAAAAAAATAGGCGGGATGAAGCATGGTCCAACGCGAAGCCACTAGTTCAAGGAAGGATACCAGTGTTTGCAGGTTTGTGTCTCTTGAGTGGGTTTTAGTGAACATGTTCATTGTATTATTATGGAGGTGTATACTAAATTAGTGACAATGTGTGCTTCACCAGAAGAAGAAATAGTGTTGTGATAAAAGAAAGAAGCAATGGGTGCATTACATTAGTTGTTAAAAACAGAACTCAAGTTGGCATTGGAAAACATTGTTTTCTGTTGTTTGGAGACTTTTGTAAACAAGATGAAGATTTTTACTGTTGAAAGTGGTAGATTGTATTTACATTTGATGTTTTGAGTTTTTATGTTATATATTGTGATTTACTTGTAACAATAATATATCGTACTCATTTTTCCGTATCAATTTTGTACATAACATCAGTAAAGCACGGGGCAAGTGTACAGTGTACACTATTTCTAGCAACTGATCTGTAATGTACATAATGAAAATACACACACACACACACACACACACACACAGTACCACCATTTGCAACCAACTGCCAAAACGACTACCGAGATGACACGCCTCGGTGGCGTAGTTGGCTAACGCGCTTGTCCTGTTGATCTCGACTGCTGAGGACGGGGAGATCGAGGTTCGAATCTCAGTCGGGTGAACTGGGAGTGGCTTTTCCTAAATGGTTTTCCACTCTTCCTCCACGCAAATGTTGGTTCACTTTCTCTAATTCAACCTTCCCAATTCCTTATCCATTAGCGTAATTGGTACTTAAAGCGTGTAACCCGAACGGGTAGTAAGACGCGGTGCTAAATATTATATTATAGACTACCGAGATGCAGGCAAACAGGTCATGCAGCGATCCACGTGGAACGACGCTGTAATTACCTCGTACGTCATCCAATGCGCGGGATTTATTCGCCAGGGTTAGTCCACATATCCCGCAATTATATAACCATTTTGTAAAAATTTCTCCACCACGTTGGTTGGCGCGGGCCTTTATGGGCATCTGACCACAAACAGAAACACAAGTCTACGGGCAAATGACAGCGTGCATTTGTATTCCGTTGAGGATGAAAAACTGATAAACACTCGCCCCCGCGCATTTCTGTTTTTAATTTAAAACAAAGTGTTAACCTTGTTTGATTTTAATCGCCTTCCTCTTCCTAATTAATTATTATTTTATTTGATTAAGTTTCATTTATTTATATTGATATATTTATAAGAAATTATTCTGCTATACACGCTCTCCAGTTGTTAGAACTTACAATGCTTGCAAGCTCGAACAATGAGCTACTGTACAGATAAAATGTAAAAGTTAAAACCAAAGTAGTCACCAGGGAAGTTTAGTTTGACAAACCCTAAGCCTTTTGCCCGTGTTCCAAGTCCCCAACAACTGTGTAAACTAGCATAAAGGAATTATGTTCCTATATGATCTGATTAAAGCGAACGCATTATATTACTATAAAGCCACATGGCTGACTCACTCACTGACATTAATGTTTACCCACTTCCAGATAAGCTAGAAAATTGAAATTTAGCAAATTTATAGCTTTTAGCCTGTAACTGAAGGTAGAATTCCAAAAAGTTAAAAATTTAAAATTTAGCCCGTGTAAAAAATTCAAAATTGTGAAGCAACTTTAAAGTTGGTGTGGACCTCTCTTTGGAGGTCTCTTGTGGCTAAACGGCAAGACCTATCAAAAAACGGTTCTGGAATTACATTAGTTTACATCCACTTGCAAATAAAACTTACTGTGGGTTTGGGGCCGTAGCCCCTAACGAGCAAAGTGAGTCTCAATATACAAGACAAGGTAAACGAACTTTAACTATTAAAGACAAAGCTTAGTAAGCCCGTTTATTCACAGAATAATTTCATAGTAATTACTACATAAGGATAAACAGTGACAATAATAGAAAATACATGAATAGTGTTCAAAAATAATTTACTTTTTAGAAATATAATAGGCCTCACCCTTCATAATATATTCAGAAAAACAAAACCATTAAATACTCCGTTTAGGCAAGAATAATAAAGGAATTGGAAAGGCACTCCATAACCAGAGCAAGAATAAACCTCAGAGACGTAAACCTCAGAGACGTAACTAATAATAATTACAAAGCGATAATCGAAGGTGTAAGTCCACTGATTTTGGTAAAACAAAAAAATAAGATAGTAATTCCAAACTATAGACACCAGCTAAGAAAGTTCTGACAAAACCAATATGATTAGGTCAGATCAATAAATTCACTAAAAATGTTAAATAACTGTCAATCCTAAAGCTAAGCGTAATTATTTTAAGTTGAACAAATAATTAAGAGCCCGTGTAAGTCTAATATTTAGTAGAACTGTATGCCTAGTCTTACAAACATTTCAATACGAGTTACTGGACTTAACCAAAATATGGCTGTTTCCGAGAAGCGGTCAAATCACAGAAAGAACCAAAGACTAAATAGCTGCGCATATTAAGAAAAACCATTATCAAACCTAACACAAAACCGAATGGATATAATACTATTGCTCGCGATATTAATAGAAGTAGCCATATCTAATATTACCTATCCTTAGATTTAACCTATTGGAAAGACTTACTCGTCGTGTTTGGATCCAAAATTCAAAACAGACAAAAAAAATGAAATAATAATATTACTTACCAACAAAGTAATATGAGATTTAAATTGTTACTGACTAGTCCAACCGTGGACTTCATTTTAATGCCAAAAGAGTATTTAAGTTGTATATAACTTGAAGAGTTCCCAAAAGTATTATTTTATAAAAAAAAATTAATGTGCCAAAACTAATTTTAAACTTACAATCACGTCAGTAAGTCCCTACACACAGACGATCATCAAAGAGTAACATTCACTTGTGATCACTGGCTTGTAGACAATTACATATCAATAGGGAAAAAATAAGGGTGGTTTCTTACTTAACGCAGATAATAATAAAATGCAGTGTTGTCTTTAAGTTTTTGGTGTTTTCTTAGCTAATTTTGGTTAATCTATTTTTTGTTTTATAAAGCTTAAATAACGCACTCAAAGAGCCTAATTTAGGAACCTAAAACTGAACTTTTTTGACCTAAAAATCAACTGTTTATATTATGACTTACCCTAAAGTAAGAATTCAAATCTTTAATAAGAGATTTTCAAACCACTGGCTTAATCACAGAAACGAACTACTTGGAAATCTCTAACGTGTACGTTAAACCCGTGAAAGAATCACTACTTGTTTAAAAATAAAACAATTTACAGCCATTTGAAATATAACAGATATCGTAGCTCTGAAGGTTGTTTCCTTTTTATACACATCTAGCCCTATAATCTAGATTATAGATTCAAAACTGGTGGGTGTCATTTGTATTATATTCCTAAATCTGACTTTGTTTTAAAACTTCAAGTATTTTAGGATATTTTAGTCAATAATTTACGACTCCCCCAATGCCTTCGTTTACTTTCACTAACTGTTCTACTTAAAGTTATATATATTTGGCTAGCATGATCAATTACATGTTTATTCATTATATGTTTATATGTGTAGACACACATACATTGCATTGCTCATAGTATTTGTTAGCAGTTCTCAAGAAAACAAATGTAATTGCTCAGTGCATTCGTTTGCGGGCATTTATTCAAGACGCGTTGCTATAAATGTTGTTTGTGGGCAGTGTTTGCCAGTGTGGACTAGGCTTAGTACTGTCATCCTTATATGACGGCACAATCTTCCTTATATTGCTCCTAACGCTTTGTTTGAGTGGTCTAGTTCCCTAACGACATGTTCTCTTTAAGACCTGATAATGTGAATCTAACTACACGCTCTGCAACTTCTTAACGCCACCACACATAACTAGGAGGTACTTTGGGCTTAAATATATTTTCAAAAATAAAGTTAGACTAACGTTGTAATTTATATGGATTTAAATTCCACCAAGTCAGCTAGACACCTACTTGACGCTAGGTTCTCCTACCAGGACTTACCAGTAGGTGTCCAACAAATCATGCGGCATCGAACGAACCTGTTCTATATTACATTGACACTGTCATTGGCAGAGTGCGATTTTTCTCATTATAATTATAATTATAGCTTTGTCCAGTTGGCAGCACCAATAAAACCACAAATTTTGAGACCTATTCCAATATTTAGAGCTGAATTCAGGTCAAAAGAATATCATATTCCCATAAATGGTCCTTCCATAGTTCCCTAACATTAAGTTTTAATTGCATTGGTGTTGAAAGTAATAATTAAACATAAAGTGATTCTTAGTTACAGAGATTCTCAAAATTATCTGGCTAATGTTGAATTGCATCAATGCTTGGACGGTTTAAGGTTGGACGATATTGGGGGTTGTACTGTGTTTTATTAAACCACACATTAAGGGGTCGGGGCAAAAATTGATAACCCTCATTGATTTAGATGGGATATTTTCCCTATTTAAACGTACACGAAATCCTGAAATATAGCTATAAAAAACAAGTAAAATATTCATGGATATTAGTTATCCTCAAGGTCTTGAATAAATATAAAACAACTTTTAGATTATGTGGTATACAACCAGAAATCACTGCTAAAATATTTTGTCATCAAGTGAGGGTTATAATGTTTTTTCATCAGCCCTCTCATATTATCACCTGTTTGGGCTATCCGCATTTGATTAAGGTTAAGCTTTAATATCCCTTTGCAATTTTAAAAAGCAAATCCATTTATAAATTTCCAAATCTCCTGCATACGTAATTCCGAGTTAGAGCAAGATAAAATATTAAAATATGGAGTGGTCTGGTTGGTGATTGTGTACTAAAGTTTGGTGATGTTCTATACACAGTCTCGTACACACATGTTCTGTAATTGCATTCACAATTTAAAAAGTGTATTCAACAAATCCTAAAAACAAAGTGCAGGGGTTATTCTGACTAGATGTAACATAAATAGAGATAATATTAATAGCTCCATATTAAATACATTGTAAACATTTCGCACAGTTAATAAATGTGGGTGGAATGCCAGGCCGCCACCGTGGTACGGATTCCACGTTAAACTGTAGGTCCTTCATTTCATCTCACAAGCACCCTACCATTACACATTAGCGTAAGAGCGTATAACCCGAACGGGTAGTAAGACGCGGTGCTAATAATAATAATAATAATAATAATAAATAATAATAATAATAATAATAATAATAATAATAAATGTGGTATATACATTTAAAGGGCTAAGAGTTTGTATTTTACTAAAGTGTAAAGCAATTACTAGATTTAAACTTTGAAGGAACTAATAAAATATTAGTGAACATTAAAAAAAATCTCTACGCTTTATATAAAAAATATACTGTTAAATGAATATTTGAAATGATCAGTAACGTATAAAAGAAAGCTAGTATGAATATAAACCATTGTGAGAGAGTTAAAAAAGTTCGTAGATTGTTTACCTATCCATTTTCTGTAAAAAAAGAGAACAATATTAATTTTGTGAATAAGGTTTCATTACTGTTCTATTCAAAGCAATCAAGTAAAAAAGTAATCATTCAAATAAACGTAAAATAAGGAAAATATTTGAAATAAACCCAAAGAAAGTTATTTTTGAGCGAACAAAACTAGAAGAAAACATTTAATCGAAATTAAAGTTTTTTTTCTAAAAAGTGTTTGAACTAAAAACAACATTTTATAAAGTTGAAGTTTTGAAGCAGCAGCTCTGGATATTTATATTATGGTTTCTTCGAGTATACATTTGAGTAAGAAAACATACATCGGCTCCTCAGGAAGTTGTCAGGAAATCGTAAAAATGTCTGGCTGTGAAATATTGTTATTAATAAATATTTTGGAAGGCCTGCTTCCAGAAGGGCTTAAAAATTTTTATTTCCCCGAAATTGAAATGAGTGTCAATAAAAGGCAATAATAACACATTAATGTTTCGTGCCTCAGGAAGAAATTATATAATAATTTCCTAAAAATGTTAATTCTATTCCCGATAATAAATTTACAAATTTCCTCGAAATATTGAAAGCTTGCAATTTTCCCTTAAAAATAAAATAAATTAATTTGTTGAACATCTACTCTTCCTTTTTTCCCCAACTACCCCCTCTTCTTGTGCCCCCAACACCACAATACAGATATAGTAATAGTCAATAGTTAGAGCCCCATTTCGGTGGCCGCATAGTCTATGGCACTCGTCTGGCAATGAAATAGACTGCAGAAGACGGGGAGATTGTGGTTCGATTACGGTCAGGTGTACTGAGGGTGATTTTCCACACACCCTCCTCACAAATGTGGTACACTTCCTCTAAATTCAACCTTTCTAATCTCTAACACATTGGTGTAGTTTAGTGGGACTGTAGTTGTTCGTCTCTTCTCCTACGGCCAGCTCTGAACCCCCAGTAGATCATTAGACGGTTCAACACAATTCAAATAGCGACTCGAACATAATTTATCTCGTTTGTAAACTAGTTTCGAGGTCTTGGTGAATCTACTCACTTATTATTTGTGTGAAGCTTAATTTTTACTGAACTGATCATATTCCAAGAACTGTGAGTGGCCGCTTGTGTTAAATAACTAGGTCCTGTACAAAGTAAATATTTTAAATTGTGTAGAGACTTAAACAAATCCTGTTAGTGCTCAAATATCTTAAATTGTCTAAACTTTGCAAATAATGTCTTAAAGTATCATATCAATACTATATACAATTTAAAATATTGTAATCATACTTTTATTAAAATAATGTATATAGAAAATAAAACCAATTTTTTTGTAGTTAACGTTGATGACGTTATAATTGATTATTTATTATATTATTTAGTGTTTTATATAATCTATTAAAAGTAACAGCCACAGATCACATAGCTGAATGTAAGAATATGTGAAAGTAGATCTAGTAGATAAGATAAGGCCTTTCCTATGAAAATCGGACTGTATGCATTATTCCCTTCTTCTCCTTTCATTATTTCTTAGTTTGCATTCGAGCATTGATAACGTATCTGTAGAGTAAACAACTACAGACAAAATCTGTAACTGACCTGGTTTCCTGACCCACCAACAAGAGGTGTTTAATCTCATTTTATTTGTGCCTGTCATGTTTCAGCGGTATACAGGGTGTGTGTAAGTCCAATAATCACCGTGAGAGCGCTCTTGTCGAGTGATGGCGTTTCAATCAAGTCCGGTACGGCTCTCGCTAAACATGCCAATACGATTCGTGTGAAGTAGTGGGTGAAAACATCTCCCTGTCTCTCTGATTGAGAAAATTACATCGAGTAGTCGAGACTACAGTGACAATTACAATAATGATATACGTGGGAGAAATGATAATATGATAGCGCCACTAATCATCACTTGTTAATTACGAGTGTAGGACACCTAACCCCAGTCAGTATCCCGCTTCATAGCTAAGAGAGGTTCCGGCTAAGGCTAGACAAATAAAATTGGTTAAATTGCGGCTATCCTTACCAGAGTGATGAAATTTACAATTGGGGCACTTAGTACTGATTTCAAGAATTAAGTTACTTCAGTTTTTTAAGTCTTGGCCATGTTTAATATGTTGGTTTAATAAGGTGAAAGTTAAATATCTCCAATCAATCCAAAAGGATTCCACAAAAGTATAGCGTGTTTCAGAATATTAGTTTTAATTCATTTATTTAATACAAGGGATATTCAACCACTTAATCTACAGGCAGATAAGCTAGTGGAAATGTGCCCGCATTAGCGTGGATAGAGGGTAGAAAATATTTTAAACCCCATTGGGAAAACCTCGTAAATTGCACCTAATATAGATTAGAATCTTTACCTTCCTGTAACCAGAAATCCAGTCTATAGTGAGTCTAACTACTTAGAATACGTGATCACAAGTTAGGGTATTTAAGATATCTCACACTTGAGGAAAAATAGTAGCAATAAAAATTAATATATTTAAAATTGTGCGTATTTTATTTATAAACATGTAAGGTTGGTCACAATGACAGTGTTCCTGATAGACCGGCTCTATCAGGGTTTGATAATGTTTTGCTACCATGGTTGCTTCGTACACATGTTGTTGCAGGTTATTAATATTATGTATGGTCACTAGGATCACGAGCTGCACCCAAATGCAGCTCGGTTGGGCTTTATTGCGCCAATAATACAATTACAATCATACGAATACGCATTTCATGATGGATTAAATAGCTAAGCTATTAAATAAATGGTAAAATATACTCTTATAGCCACCTCTAGATATCATATTCTTTAAATTGAAAACTGACAGCTGGACATGGAGATAGAACCCAGTACCTTTGACTTAGTACGCAAATGCTCTAATCACTTAGATATCCAGAAATCATCCCATGTCCAGGGTCAGTCTTCAATTTAAATAATATGCTACAGTAGGATTTGGATAATTTACATTGGCAAATTCAAAAATTTGGATAACTTGAACTCACCATGATTTCCCATTAAATACACACTTAAATCAATGGTAAAAAATGAAAATTTTATTCAAATTTCACAAGAAAATATTTGAATAATTCAAAGACATTTGATAGTTTTTTGAGTTTTACTTATTTCAAACCTAACTTAACAATCTTTATTAAACCACCTAATATACCAATAATGTCAACTATATTATTATTATTAGCACCGTGTCTTACTACCCATTCGGGTCAACTATAGTTACTGACGCATAGTAAAAGAGAAGATTCAATTAATCCAAACCAGACTTAAAAAATAAAATTTTTAATGCAATCAGTGAATTTGGAGTGTTTATTTATTGAATCAAGATAAGAAAACTACAACAAAGATCATTAAATTGTATTCAACGTTATGTCATTTAAATACAAAAACTGATTTAAGTTTTCAATTTTTCTCATGTTAATTTTTCCAAATTTGTATAATTTGTGTTTATTAGTCTTGTTTTTCCATGTATGCCAGTACATATTGTGTATATGTGTTTTATATAACACACATAAATAGTGTATTTATATGTAGCATATTTTGAGGTTATTAATTTATTGTGTACCAGCTGCCTAAATACTCATTAAAACGGTTAATTCAGATTTTAGACACTTCGAATTATTTCAGATATACTTTGGACTTCGAATTAAAAAGGTTCTACTTTATCTGACAAATATAGTACTATTATTAGTACCGCGTCTTACTACCCGTTAGGGCTATACACACTTAAGCTAATGTGAAATGGTAGGGTGATTTGTAAGATGAAATAAAGGACCTACAGTTTAACGTGGAATCCGAACCGCGGTTGAGGCCTAGCATTCCACACATTCACAAGTTGTGATTAATACACGTCTTGTCAGAGGTGAAGGAAGGGTTTGGCAATCAGATAAATCTGTGCTGGGACCGAGGATTGAACCCTGGACCCCCAGTACAGAGACAAAAATAATAGTTTGGCCATTTAAGCAATTATGATATGGTGAAACATTTGTTTCGTATACTCTGAGTTTTACATCAGTTGACAAAAGTCAAGCTGTAACTCCTTACTGACCAGCTAATATCACGCATTTCCCTACTTATTGTTTTAATAAGCTCCATCTAATATATTTTCTATTTAAAGATTTTCCTACATTTTTGAACCCACCAAATTATATGTTCTTCGCAATGGTCTCTTTATTGTCATCTTCCTCCTTACGTATTAAAAACATGTTATAACACTGTATAGTTTATACCAAAGTATTTGGAAAAAAAAATTATAACAACAAAAATAGCCTTATGGTTCTATAGAGAAAATTTGTCAATACGTTTTCTATTAATTAGTGCATATTTATTAATATAGCTTAACCTACCCCTTCACCTACTAGAGTTGTTGCTACGATGCCACACACACTCATTAATCAAGGACACATGTGCTCCTGGATTGTATTAAAATGGAGCTCAGCACTGCTCACCTCAGGCGGTTAATGTATTTACTAAGTGTATTGGAACCGCCTGTTTATAGCGTATTAATGAACGGTTGTCCGAGTCGCCATGATGGGTGTAACCTAGATAGCTTACTAGACAGTTGGAAAGGTTTGGGGCGAGAACCGGATATGTGAGAAAAACATAGTTTACATGAGAAGAAAAAAAACATGCTTTAAAATATATAACAACATGCAAAAGAAACTAATCAAACAAACAATGTTATAAATGATGACTCGAGCGTTATTAGAAAATATTAGATCTATAAAATTTTAAATGGTAATTCAAATTTCAATATAAGACGCACCAACAACAAACCAATAATTATATATATATATACACACACACACATTTATCTACATATTTCTAGTATAGACATATATTATATTCATTAAATCCTGTATATACAATATAAAACTTCTCGAATGGCTATTTTGCACAAAGAATACTATTGTAACGGTTCGGGTGACCTGGCGGTCTAGGGGTAAGGTGTCGGACTTCTGTGCTGGCGGCCGGGGTTCAATCCTCGGTCCCGGCACAGATTTATCTGATTTCCAAACCCTTCCTTCACCTCTGACAAGACATCTTGTGAATGTGGGGAATGCCAGGACTCCACCGTGGTTCGGATTCCACGTTAAACTGTAGGTCCTTCATTTCACTCTCACAATCACCCTACCACTACACATTAGCGTAAGTGCGTACAACCCGAACGGGTAGTAAGACGCGGTGCTAATAATAATAATAATAATAATAATAATAATAATAATATAACGGTTCATTAGATGCAATAATTTCAATATAAAATAGTACATTGTGATAAAAAAAATAGATAGCTACACAATGCAAAGATGTATTATAAAATTACGTGATGCTATCACCAAATCAGTTAGTTTCTTACAAGAGTATAAACATTTTTCTACTCGTGCTCATATCATGTTAAGCTGGATTTACACTGAATTCGTGATTCGTGGTTTGTAACTCGCTATTCATGTTCAATGCACGAATAGTGAGAATGCCCGAGTTCGTCATTTTAGTGTTTGCGATGCGTGATTCGTTATTCGTCATTCGCGTTCGTGGCGATTCGCCGAGGGAGCGTTTTTTTTTTGTTTTTTTCACAAAGATCAATGGAATTGGATCATTCGTGGTGCGTGATGCGTGAGTGAACTGTGCAGGGTTTACATATATGCGTAGGTTCGTGATTTATTCTTCGAGGCAGACAAAGCAAGCGAGGGGCCAAAGCTAGCAATGGAATTCACTTCAGGTTTGATCTTTGATTGTAGGCTGTACAGCTTCGAGTACTTCATATTGAAATAACAAGCGAAACAGTCTAACCATGAGGTTGAGTTAATAATGAACTCTATAGGAGAAAAGGTATATTATTGAAATAGCACGGTAACTATACTAAGTATTTTAAACATTGCGCTTTAAGTGACTATACTATCTTCACTAATCGAATCCTCAGACATCGTAGCTCCTCAAATCCTCAACAAATAAACATACTTCTTCTAACTAACCTCACTCGTGATAAACTGAAGTTCAAGGTTTCTGGCGTGCGCCGGCACCACGAACCACAAAGCGGCGAATTACGAATTATCAGCGCATAGTGTAGTCACCTCAGTTGAAGCAAATAGACGAATGATGAATTTACAACGAAATACCGACGAATCGCGAACACGAATTACGCATCGAAAATCACGAATAATCTAAACGTGACCTTAGAGACTCACTACAGGTTTCGGAAATCACTTGCGATATTTTTGTTTAGATGTCTATAACAAATTTTCACAAAAATTGACATTCAACCAGTTCATCCAAAATATGGTATGGTATGGTATGGTATGGTTGTGTGCAAATGTTTATTCACACTTAAGTATAAAAGTGCGCACAATATTGTTTTGAAACTAGCTCATATTTATTTGAATTTAAACTACCATCTTGGTACATTTATTGATTTAATGATTACTACCTTGCTTTGACTCTGTATCTCCCAGTGTGAATCCCAACAGGCTTTAATTTCTTATAATAAGCTACTCTCTTTAGAATTTCCCCTCATAGCCCACTTCAGTAGCCGCATGGTCTAAGGCGTTACTCTCTCAATAGACTGGCTGACAATGACGGGGATATTGGGGTTTGATCACGGTTGGTCGCACTGACGGTGGTTTTTCCTAAATAGTTTTTTACTCTCCCCCCACGCAGATTCAGGTGGATTTTCTCTAAATTTAACCTACCTTATCCCTGAAAACTAAAGGAATTAGTACATAGGCGTACAACCCAAACGGGTAGTAATACATGGTACTAAGAAGAGTTTCCACTCATAAAATGGTTGATTACCTTTTTTGTCAAAATACCATATTGGTTCAAATGCATTACTACAAAGTACAAACCCAATAAGTGTGAGACAATTAATTATAAATAACCAAAAACTGATCCAATTCCACCAAAATCCTTAATGTATTCCATTCTAAGAGGATAAATCAAGTTGAGAATCTTCTTCCTGTTATAGTTCGTTTAACCGAATTAACTGAATGTTAGCACAAAGTGAACTAGACTGTCTGTATGGGGTATACTGTCACAAAGCCATATAGGAGGCTATACTTTATAACAGTGGTTCCCAACCTGGGGGCGATCACCCCCAAGTGGGCGATTTGGATTATCAGGGGGGCGATAAATAAGTGGGGGGCGATTTGGGGACGATGAGTATTCAAAGGAGGAAAAATTAAAATAGTACTGTACAGTAGAAGTTGCCGGGTAGCACGAGTCACTGGCTATTCTCAGCCGGCGAGTTCACAGCACTCACCCCTCTCCACAGTGCCCATCTGTTGTTGCTCAGCGCGGCTGACTGGTGACTCAACCCCCTCCCCCTCCTGCCATCACAACACACTTGCCAGTGACCTACATTCGTCTTCAGTCTTCGTGTGCCTCACCATCAGTTTTTGTGCATGTCTTTTCTGTTTTTGTGCGTTTGTTTTGAAGTATAGAAGTTCATGCACAATGGATTCAAAAAAGAAGAAGTGTCGTCAATACTCATCTGAGTATTTAAAATTCGGTTTTATCGCGTCACCACAAAATGTGCAATTTCCACATTGTCTTCTGTATGATAAAACATTTACTAGTAATGAAGCCATGAAGCCTTCGCAAATGAAAGATCATTTATCAAGAGTACACAGTGATAAAGTGAGTAAAGAACCTAGTTATTTTCAAAACCTCAAAGATAAAGCTGATAAATGGCCTAATGTGAGTGAATTAATTAAAAAACGATCAACCGATCTTGACAAATGTCTTCTTGCTTCTCACGAGGTGTCTTTATATATCGCTAAATGTGGTAAACCTCACACAGATGGCAAAACTCTTGTTTTACCGGCTACCAAAAAAATTATTTATATCATACTAGGAGAGGACCCTAGTAATAAGATAAGTCTATCGGTTCCTTTGAGCAACAATACTGTTTCCAGTTGAATTGACAAAATGGCCACGGACGTTGAATCCAAACTCATCAATTTGTTGAAAAAAAGTAAATTTGGATTGCAGATTGATGAATCAACTGTGATTGATAACAAAGCAATTTTATTAGCTTATGTGAGGTTTATCAATGAACAAAAGGAAATTACCGAGGAAATGCTGTTTGCTAGAACTTTGATCACTGATACGAAGGGATCGTCGATTTTTAAAGTGGTACAAGATTATTTTGAGGAAAAAGAGATTCCCCTAACAAACGTGAGCGCTTGCGCAACAGACGGTGCTCCTGCCATGTCAGGTCGTCATGCTGGGTTTCTAGCCCACCTTAAGAAAGAAGTGCCAGAGGTCATCACTATTCACTGTGTCATTCATCGTCAACACTTAGCTGCGAAAAAATTGAGTGGTGTCCTGCATGAAACCCTACAACTGGTTATTACTGGTGTCAACAAGATCAAAGCTAATTCCCTCAATGACCGTCTGTTCAGACAACTTTGCGATGAAAATGATGAGGAATTCGAACGCTTGCTTCTACATACGGCCGTGAGGTGGCTTTCTAAAGGAAACTGTTTGCGCCGTTTCTTCGAATTATTTGACACGGTTACTGAGTTTCTCGACACGTCTGATCCTGTTTTAAGTGAGAATTTGAAGCAACGCAAGTTGGAACTTGCGTACCTTACAGATATTTTTGAAAAAATGAACGAAGTCAATATAAGGCTTCAAGGAAACAAGATGAACCTTATCAAGGCCAAAGGAATTATTTCATCATTCATCGCCAAGTTTGATATTCACAAGGTAAATATTGGCCGTAAAGAGCTGATTCAGTTTCCGACCCTTAAAAAGTGTTCAGTGTCAGCTAACGGGACTCCTGAACTCCCAGAAGAAAAAATCCTAATTTTTACTGATCACCTTGACCAGTTAAAAACTGACATGGAATCAAGATTTGAAGATTTGACCAAGTTACAAATTCCTGATTGGATTCTAGATCCATTCTCATTTGAAGCTGTGAATAAGCTTGATAACTCTTTGCAGACAGAGTTTCTAGATCTGAAGTATGACTGTGAGGTGAAAATCATTTTCAAGCAGAGCAGTTACGAGTTAGTATGGGTGAAGCTTATCGACACTTATCAACAATTGTGGGGAAAAACTGGACCACTTCTCATCTCGTTCCCATCAGCATATTTAGTTGAAAAAGGATTTAGTTCTGTTGTCCAGCTCCTCACAAAACAGAGAAATAAGTTGGACATTTGCCTTAAAGGAGACTTGCGCCTGAACTTGACGAACATAGAGCCGGATATTCAAGCTTTAACTGAAATCTACCAAGCACAAGGCAGCCATTGAAAAGGTAAAATAAAACAATAACAAAGTTTTCAAACTTTCATTTATTTTTTCAAATTTTAACTGTCAACTTTCTTAATTCTTCCAGATTCCAATTTAAAAATGAAAACATGTACTCGTTTTTAAAATGACTGTCAATGATCTTAGTTAATTATTTCACTTCTTTGTTCTTAAAAAAAATCTGTAAAAAATGTACATTTTAATTTTTTTTTCTATTTTATTTAAGAGTGACTGGATAAAATTGCTTTGGTTGTTTTTATATACGGTAATAAAATTGTTTAAAATAATAAAACTGCTTTATTATTTACACTTTACTTTAAATTAAAATTAGGCATACAATTAAAATGAAAAGGGGGCGATAGGTGTTAGTCAACCTCCAGAAAGGGGAGATGGGCCACAAAAGGTTGAGAACCACTGCTTTATAACATACAAACATAGAGCCACCAATATTGACAAACATTTAATTTGTTTATCTTACATCCGTAAAAACTAAATTCATCTGTCAATGACAGCTCTACAACAAATCACTTGGGGTGATAATAATGATAAAAACATTTATTTTATTTTGCTTTGTGGCCATACCCATACCCGTTTTCATATCTAGAGAAAGTAGACTAATGTTATCGCGAAAAAAAAATTGATTTCGAGATAATGACGAATCCTTAAGTTTTATGTAAACCCGAACCCAAAAGGGGGGATTTTACCATTTAGCCTTTCACCAAATCCCCATGTCTCTCTGTCTATCTGTCTGTCTGTCTGTCTGTTTGTCCCTGGCCACGGATCAGAAATGGTTTGATGGATTTTGTTCGTACTTAACTCTAGTCCTCAAATTAAGTTTAGCTTACTGTGGAATTATTATTTTTTTTAGTTCCAAAATTTTTGAAAATAGTGTTAAAGATTTTGTTTAAAATTTATATCGAGGATTTGCTTGACATGAAAAAAAAAAACACTGTACATTTATTTTTGGGGTAATACTAATAATAATAATAATAATAAATAACCTGAACGGTTAGGAAGACGCGGTGATAATAATAATAACTATGTCTTCCTAACCGTTCAGGTTGTACGCACTTACGCTAATGTGTAATGGTAGGGTGATTGTGAGATTAATTGGAGGACCTACAGCTTAACGTGAAATTCGGACCATGGCGGATGCCTGACATTCCCCACATTTACAAGTTGTGAATAATACGCATCTTGTCAGAGGTGAGGGAAGGGTTTGGGGGTGGGGGAGGGGTAGTAATTGGTTTATGGTCAGTTTACCGATTTTTTAAAAATGGTTTATTATTTTAAAAGTGGCTTTAACTGTATTGTTTAAAATGGGTATCTGGGGAGTGACAAATTGCACTGTATAGTTGATTTTCGGTAAAAATTAGTTTAAGGGTAATATTGTTTAAATTTGAATATTCCAAAAAAATTGCTATTTTGTTTATAATGGGTATCTGTTAAGTTTTTTACATTATAAATAAATAATATTAGTTTTTCTTAAACCTTTTTATAGTAGACATAGTTTATTGATGATAGATTTTTGTAAAATTTGAGTTGTTTTAGAAAATATTCTAAAGATTTTGTTCAAAATTAATATCGGGGAGATTTTGCATGATCAATCCTTTTTTTTAGATTAATTAATATAATGATAGTTTACTTACGACAAATTATTGAAAATTTGATTTTTTTTAAATTGGCCTTGAATATTGAGTTTAAAATGAGTATCTGGAAATAAATTTCCATGATTAGTAATACATTTTATGTTTACAAACTACTAATAATTTTAGGGTAGCTTACAGATAAATTATTTTTGAAAATTTGAAATTGGCTAAAAATATTTTAACAATTTGTTTTAAAATGTATGTATAAAGAGTGTATATTGTGATTAATAAGATGATGAGTTGTTTTTAGTATTTTCAGGGTAGTTTACTGAAAACATATTTATGAAAATTATCTTCAAAATGAGAGAGTTTGTATGATTGTGTCAGACCATTTATTTTCCATGCAAATAAAAATTTAAAATGGACTATACTCTATTTATTAGAATTTTTTATTTTATTTTATATGTCGATATACTGGACATTTGTAAATATACTTTTTATAATAACTTTATTTGATTTAATTTCTATTGTATTAAAATTGCTTTTAATATTCACAAATAAACAGAGTAGTCTACGGTTTAATAACATCTATATTACACTTTTTTTTAATGTATAAAAATGTCTAACAGTATAATGAAATAAGAACTGGCTAATGATTGCCAGCTGACTGTTACACAATTCCATCCCAAACGAGGTTTTCATTTCCAACATTTGTCATCAGACAAGTGTCTCCGTCATACCTGGCTCCCCTCGGGTGAAAGCTACCAGATAAAAAAAAACAAAAAAAAACAGGGCAGTGGAGGGAGGATGAGATTTACAAAATATATTTTAAACACTGTGACAGTTCATTGTGAAATGCCAACGAACCAAATTTTTGTTTGAGCAGATTTAGTTCTACGTATTATCATAGTCTAGTTATAGCCGGAGGAGTTTTCAAGGGTTGCTGGTATGCATTCAAACCTGTGACAATCGCTTAGATGAAAGAACTGATTTGGAGTGCTTGGTTTGAAGCAAATTGAATTATTTGCGTATTAGAGACAAAATATTGCTATATGAAAAACATTATATTTGAGTTTTTGCTGATGGTAGTCACTTTGTTTTCTAGATTATACAATAATTTATTCAGACCTTTGTATATATTTATTTATTACCTTTAGCTCCTATTGTTTTACAAAACTTTCTCAAATTTATAACATCCTTAGTGTACTTGTATAGCGAACTATGAGTCTCGGGTTCAATTTCCTATATGGGCAAAAATTTTATATTTCAATTAAATTGAGGTTGACTCTCTTAAAGTGATAAATTTAAGACCGGGAATGCGTGCTGTGCCTTTTCCAGAGCTAAGTCAATTTGTAAGTTGTGCTTTGGTAATATCAGTTAGCATAAGAAATGTCACGACAAGTACCTCCAAAAATATGTTTTATTTTATAAATATCTAGATTCTAATATTTATTTTTACGTTAATATATTACAGTAGGCCTATATGTTAAAATACAATTAAAATATATGAGGTTTTATTTGGAAACCCATTAATATAATATTATTATGTATATAACACAACCAAATATGCACATTAATATTATAATAACATGTCAAAGAACGTTGATAGTGCAGAAATTGTTTCCTTGGTGTCGTAGATTCTAAAACGATTTAAATGTAATATTTATGTAGTACAGTATTTAAAACTGAATCTATTGAATAGTTTACATATTTATTACCGTATTGGTGACCTGGTGGTCTAGGGGTAAGGTGTCAGACTTCTGTGCTGGCGGCTGGGGTTCAATCCTCGGTCCCGGCACAGATTTATCTGATTACCAAACCCTTCCTTCACCACTGACAAGACATCTTGTAAATGTGGGGAATGCCAGGCCTCCACCGTGGTTCGGATTCCACGTTAAACTGTAGGTCCTTCATTTCATCTCACAATCACCCTACCATTACACATTAGCGTAAGTGCGTATAACCCGAACGGGTAGTAGGACGCGGTGCTGATAATAATAATAATAATAATAATAATAATAATAATAATAATAATAATATTACCGTATTACTGTTTCATGTTATTTTACGCTTCATGTGTTAAAAATATAAATATCTCTATTGACTTAGGTAAGGTTATAAGTTTATACATATTTATTTTTAGTTCCCTGTAATAAGGAACACTTTCTTAAAGCAGCGTAATAAATACGTATGTTAACTTTTCACGTTTGTAGTTGACGAACATAAGATAAGTTGGATACTACTCCATGTGCATTAGATGTAACTCAAAATACCATGAAAATTTCCGTAATACATTACCATCATGATAAACATATCAATGAATTGGTCTTCTTGATATTCGAAACATCAAAAAATCTTGTATCTCATTTAAGTCTTAAATATAAAGCCAAAATTGTACCGACTAGGGATTCACATTCATATCTAATTTTGTGTGCTATACTAGTGATCTCTTATTCGCAATGAATTAGTATAATTTATGTGTCTTTTAAAACTTAATCCACTTAGTCATTGGTCAGTGTTCAGCTCTCTCTCTCTCTCTCTCTCTCTCTCTCTCTATATATATATATATATATATATATATATATATATATAATCAAACGGCCTCAATTCGAATGCATGTTTGTTTAAACATTTTATGTTGTGAGTGATGAATGACATAACGAATGTTACGATGTTGTTATGATGATTCATTAAACAAACAAACTAGAGGAACTCACGCAAAAGGAGGTGTCAGCAGACCTGAGCTAGGAACCAGGCCAGTGGTCCAGTTAAAAGGAGGAGGTCTTGAGCTCCTAGGGCTGACTACAGAAGATCGTAATATAGGACGTCACGCTGCCTGTCACGGGGCTACGGGGGGTAAGTCGTTGGGTTCGTCCAGTACCAGTAAGGTCTGCCGCTCAAGCCCAGGGAACCAGGTTTGAAAAAAGTGCAGGGACAGCCTAGCAGTCAGATTGGCCATTAGGTAAACCTCATAACACCTCGTTCGGTCACTCGATTCTCTATATTCATTAATTTCTTCACTTTAACTGCACTTTTAACATCACATTTGTAGTAGTCGTTGTAGTTTTATAGTTTTAATACACTTTTTAAAAGCCAAGTCCAGTTTCAATTACGATTTAACATACGTATTAATTACCCCCCTTTTCTTGTTCAAAGACATCCTGACAGATCCATTAGCCCACACGAATGGATACACAAAGAGGGAGGGGAGTGACACACACATATATATATATATATATATATATATATATGGCTTATAATATAAAGGTCTCTCACACCGCAAGATAATTTGTATTGCGGAAGGATTAAAATTATTTTTGGACCTAGCTAATTTTAATTTGAAATTAATTATTCTTGCAAATATATTAGCATAGTACTTCCTTAATCTAAGGCATTAAGAGTATGAAAGTTCATTACCAAACTTAAAAAAGTACGCAATCTATATCTATCCAGTCCTCCACCTCATTACGCACTATCCCCATCTAGAGATAGCTAGTTACAATCCAATTCATTACACCCTATCCCTATCTTGAGCTAGTTCTGTCCATTTCATCTCAATTATTATTTCTTTAGATTAAATTCAACTGATTAAACGGATAATAATAATAATAATAATAATAATAATAATAAATACTAGTGATAGTAGTAGTAAGAAACACCTGCTTTTTGGCCGCATGGTCCAACGTGCTACTCTCGCAATGGACTAGACTGCCGATGACAGGGAGATCGGGGTTCTATTCGGGTGCACTGAGGTAGGTTTTCCCTAAATGGGTTTACCTAATTCTCCATACAAATTAGGGTGAGATTCCTATAAATTCAACTTTCCTTATCGCTAACACAATAGCAAAATTAGTACATAAGTGTATAAGCCGAACGGGTAGTAAGACGTGGTGCTAAAAAAAAAAAGATTAAAGAAACAAGACAATGCGAGTTTTTGTAGACCTTTATATTCATAAATCATACATCATCAATAAGTTAACTAAAATAATTTTAAGGTTGGCCCAATATTGGTCTCTCCCCCTATCCTCCGTGCTTCCTGTCCACCCCTCCCCCACTCACGTTCTCCCTTCTCCTTATAACCTACTTGTCTCTTAAAACACTATATTTTGAAGTACAATAGGCTCTAGGTGCCAAATCAACAATTAAAACCCTCCACCGAAAACCGCCACTGAGGAAAACTTCCCAGAAACTTGTCATCTCTATACACACCATCCCTATCTAGAAATAGCTAATTCCAGTCCAACTCATTATATACACCCTACCCCTATTTTGAGCTAGTTCTATCTATCCACTCTCATTACATATAAGTTAAGACTTAATCAAAGATTATTAGGATGTTACCTACATATTTACAATAGAAGGTTCTGTTGTAGATATGTAGATGACATCATTATAATCTTTGACAATGATTATAACATTCCTTCTATTACCAATCTAATCGATAATATCCACCCTAAACTATCTTACACTATTGAGAATGATAGCAATGGCAGTATCAACTAACTTTATTTTAACATTTTTAAGAATTCCCATTATAAACTTGTCTACAAAATCTAATGGAAACCTACTCATACTGATGCAATCATAACCAACGATTCAAACCACCCAACCTCTCATAAACTAGCTTCTTTTTAACAGTCTAATTAATCGGTTATTCCATATCCCACTCAGCAAATCCAATTGCAAAACTGAACTGAACACAATCAAAAAATTGCTATAATCAATGCGTATTCTAATTCCATTATATACAAAATCTTGCAAAAAAANAATCAAATAATATTTCTACTACCCTTTAAATTAAAGCCTTTGTACCACCGAGAGTATAATATTAAGAAGAACACCAGTAATATAAACTTGAATATAAACGACAAATATAGTAAAAATGGAATTTATAAACTCACCTGTGAAAGCAACAGAATTTACCTAGGTCAAATAGTACGGGATTTTAAAGCTCACTATAAATAACATTTTTCTGACTTTAAATCTAACAGAACAAAATCAAAATTTGCAGAGCATTTAAAAAATGCAAACCACCAACCAAAACCGACCGAACAATGTATGAAACCTATTCATTTATCCCAAAAAGGAACCAAATTAAATACAGCAGATTTTTTTTTTCATCCAAGCACCTTTATTTCACCAAAAATCAATTCTTAATGAACAGTTACAATCATCAAATAAAATTCTAAAAAATACTTTAAAACACCTAAAAATATTAAATTTTGTAAACCCTATCTATCCAGCTGTACTCTTCAGCGTAGTTAAATGACCCGTTCGAGCCGGAGTCGAGAATAATACCACCTTATTCTCATCCTAATTTCCTTTTCCATCTATCTATCCATCATTTCATTGCCCCGCGAACGTCATCTTCAATAACCATAACACAACCTAATATATTTATACCCTGTTTAATCAAAATTATACCTCTTATTTCGCTTTTAGCACTTCTTTTTTCCAATGCATATAATCTATGACGTACCACAACTTGCCAGTTAACATCTTCCAGTCGTGTAAACACATTGTGTTTCAACCAACGAAAACGTAAATTTGTTTGTTTGAATAATTTCCTGTATAATCTTTAACAATTTTCTAATGTGTATTTTTTTTTTTCAATTTAACCTTAATATTCTTTAACATTTCTTACTGTATTCTTTAATTTCGGTTTTACAGTTTCTATTAAATATGGCACGATATTGAAGTATCAAATTCTCCATCTGATCAGTACTACCAAGAAGGAGTAAAGGGACGTTTATTTCAGCTAAGATTTAGACTTAATTTAAGTTTAGTGAAAAAGTTGAGTTAACTTTCAATTTACATATACTATATTAAAAACTTTTGAGTGGAGATGTTAACCTTATTTTAACTTGTTGTTTTAAATAAGTTTTATATTTTTCATCTTTGTATCAAACTACACTTGTATTGTAATTTTTAAGATGTTATTAATGATAGTGCATTTAAAATAATCAAATGGTCAAACTAACTACTGAGTCAATGAAATGTTTTAAATATTATGAAATTTTGTTATAATTGATATTCCAAGAATATAAATAGCTTTTGCAGGGTATTTCAGTTGTGTAAAATTTTTCATTAATATTCACATTTATAAAACCTTAAATTTAGAATCAAATTTTTCTGAATACTTTAAATAAAGTATATAAGTTTTAGCTTATATTTATTCACTACTTACTAAAATTTTATTTATAATGTTTTCTAAAATGTTTACTCGCGCTACACCCTATCCCTATCTTGAAATAACTCCATCCATTTCAACTAATTACACCCTATCCCTAGTTTGAACTAGTTTTATCCAGTCTACCTCATTACAGCCTATTATTATATTGAGATAGTTCTATCCAGTCCATCTCATAACATCTTATCCCATATCTTGAGCTAGTTCTATCGAGTTCACCTCATTACACCCTATCCTTATCTTGAGCTAGTTCTATAAAGTCCACCTAATTACACCCTATCCAGTAATACTTCCAAAAATAATAATTGCTCTGCTATTTAAATAAAAGTGCAAGACTGAGCCTATGTGACTTAATTATAGATGGGGTGTATAATCAGGTGTATTGTTAAGTCCAGTCCTCGGGTCATATCTAGGGTGTTGTGGTTTGACTAGGTAACGTCATAAAGAGACCCAACTTCCTGATTGACCAATTCTGCTTCATGTCCTCTTCTCTCCTTTCTCCCTACCTCACGTCTTCTACAAGCAAACATCTAAGGATAAAAATGACGTGTGGCTTTGAACCCAGCCTAAAACTTAATGGAGTTCAAATCACGTTTATCACCATTACATTTCGACAGGACATGAGGTCGTTGCTATTAGTGAGAGTGTCATCTGACGACGTACGAAAATGTTCCTATTATGAGTTTTCAACGTAAGTTTTCTACATGCGGGCATGACATACAAACTAACTTAAACCATTGAATAAACTTTGGTTAGTTATTAAATGCCAGTTTTTAAAATACCTTCCAATAATTAGGGCCTTTTGTATTTCTATATTTTGTTAATTTTCTTAGAACCCACATGTATGGGTACATCGTCTACTATTCTAGTTTATCGGAGATTAGGAGTTGGGGTTCTAGTCCAAGCCATACACTGATTTTGTTTTCCTTAAAGGGTTTCCCTCACTTTCTTCATGCAGATGCATGTAAAGTTACTTTAATTTTACCTTTCTAATACCCACTTTGGTAGCCGAATGGGCTAAGGAATCACTTTCGAAATAAACTAGACTACCGATGACGGATGGTTTGGGGTTTGAATTCCTGGTGCACTGTGGGTGGTTTTTCCTAAATGTTTGTCCACTCTCACTCTCAACACAGATGCGGATACATGTATTCTAAATTCAACTTACTCATCCCTTACAAATCAGAGTACTTAGTACATCTGCTTAGTCATATGGGTCATAACACGCGATGCTAAAAAATTCACATTTAAAATATATCGGGCTATATATATCAATGATTTTATTGTAAAACATGATTACTTAGAACTACAAAAGGGTTTGTACCACCATTAATCTGTTATACATGTTTTTTTTTATCTTTCCTCGATAAAAACATTTATCTAGGCCATGGTATCGCTGGAAGTGCCCCACTTCCATCCTCAGCAAGTGTCAAAGAAAACAGAATGCCGATACGTATTTACTCTCAATGGTGATAGGGATGAATGAGGATCATTGCGGGGTGGAGGAGGGAAGAGGAGATGGGGAGGGGGGGTAGTTTGCACAAGCTAAAACCCGTGTGTAAAGTTACTGGCATCACAAATCGTTGATCCCTCCAGTATTAGTGTCACGGCACGTAGCATTTTTGTTGTGAATGCAAGCATTGCTACAATTCTGTTGAAACATATTTCTGTTATATATGTTGACAGGGGCATTATTTTTTGACACCTCAACTCAGTCGATCTCGCGTCTGTGCCAAGTTTGATTTCCCAGTACGGATAGGAAATATATAGTTTTTTGTAACTAGGGGGGAGGGGGGGGGGGTTGATTTTTCCCTTTCACAGGTATGAATTGATTGCCTGGAAATTACTAAAGCTTTATCAATTCAATCCTTATATTGATACAATCAATTGGGATATCATGTTAAATAGCCATACTAGTATTAAAACAAAAAGTATCATTACTGGCACTGAGAATTAATAGTAGATTAATTACAATGAAATAATAATGTATAAATAGTTATTGTTTTGCTATAAAATATTCCCAGGTAAAAAATACTATGGAATTATTGAAAATGATAACTACTTTCTCAGCCATTGAATATGTAAACAATAATCTTATAAAAATGGCAATAGGCTTGGTAAATTACTTGTGCAAAAATAAGAGTATTAACACATATAGTATTATTGTTCTTTCTGTATGTTTTGGACTACCTCTCAACACCAATCAGAACTATTCACATATGTGGAGTGAGGTGAAAGAAATATAGTTTTAGGGAATGTAGTATTATTTGAATAGATAGTGAGTAAAAGTATATTTAAGATAAAGCACCCTCACACATCTGGCTGGGACTAGAACCCCAAATACTGTGTCACCAGCAAATAATAGCACGACATCTTGACCCGCGTGCCTATCGATGCGTTTTGTTAATGTTCACAAGAGAAATAATAAAATCCAGAAAATATTTCTCATTTATATTTAAACCGTAGGTAGGTTTTAAAGTTGAATATAACACTAAAACTGGCAGGAGATTGAAGACAACAGAAGTACTATCTTTTGTACTCGATTAGAGTGAAACTATGGTCAACCTAGTAGATCATACGGCCACGGGTGCTAGTAGTGCTGTAAGGAGCTATTTTGCTGATATTAGATTAGTCTTGGAGCAAGGAAAACGGTGTTTTAGGTCAATGGATCTAAATTCGACTCCTTGTCCAGCTACATATTTGTAAACCAGCTTATGATAAGTCTATTTGATGATGTATTAGTGTGGAGGGAGGATCAATAAACTAAATTAATATATATAATTTGGAAAGCCACCCACAATGTACCTGGCCAGTATTCGAATCTTGACGTCTTCGGAAATTCAGTCCATTGAAATCTGGTCTCAGTCGGTAACATGTATTTCTACTGAGCTAAGGTTCCCGGGTTCGATAGTCATCGTGACCGCAAAATGTATCTTTGGTGAAATATGGGTTTCTCTTTGTACAGTGATGAATTAATGGTCTGGAGACTGGGTGTTGTGTCTGTTCTAGAATTAAGCTAGTTTATAATTTGTGTGCTGATATAATCATTTGGTACGTAAATATCTCAAATAAATAAATAAATAAATATAAACTTACAAATGGCCTGGGTTCCTGGCCATCGTGTTGTATGGAAATAATATTTGTTTATAAAACTATGATTTTGCCCTGGAGAACTGTGTGAAATCAGTAATTAGGTTTAATACACTGCGCTTTGATAATGTCATAGAAGTATTTCAACATTTAATCGAATATCAATCCATTCTCTCTTTTATTCACAATTTAAAATGGTGATATGTAATCGTATTTTTTAAAAGTGTGATTAGATTATTTAAATTTGATGATATTTTCCCTCGTAACGAATATGACTAAGTTAATTAAGTTTTGTCCTTCTCGTGGTTAACATGCAGCGATGCTCGCCGAGATTAAAATCCTATTTCCTCTTTTTAATTATTCGTTCCACTGCTATGAGGTATATTTTTCAGTGTGTTATTTATTACCAGTCAGCTTGTCATAATAAAACGGTGGTATATTCTTACATTGTATTAGAAACGTATATGACTATTTAAAGTCCTATTTGTACTTTGAACTAAATGATGTTCATTTAAGAACATTTAAGAACATTTCCCTCTACAAAGTAACAATATCATTAAAGCTAATATGAATCTTACTGGTCTTATAAAAGGTGAGCTATAGTTGTGTGGAAGAGTGTTAAATCGTTGTTCCTTCAAACGCTGACAAACCACTACCCCTATGGATACAGTTTCTCAAATTACAATTGGTCCAAATTGAAGTAATAACGTGGTGTGAGGTTTGAATAATTTTGAATAGCCTATAAGTTCATCTAATGGGGATAATAACCCCTTTTGCGTGTTTGAAATAACATTATTAATATCACATATGATAATGGATAGCATTTTACTTGATTTATTTTATTCATTCTGACCAATAGTCATCATTATAGTGAAAAAACAATTACAAATGTACTAACGGAGAGTTTACCTTAATTATTGCTCATTCTATTTAAACATATATGCGGGTATAGATCTTCTAAATACTTTACTTCTCATCCCTACACCATAAATGTAATTAAATTAGTATATTCTGGATAGGCATTAATACGCAGTGCAACCTCCCCTCCCACACAAACAGGACAACACCATATCCCTCCCCTCACTACCCCTCTTCGTCCAGTGAAAAGTGTAGCTTACCCCTTTCTTTACGGTATTTAGTATTATAATAGCAGTTCTTAGCTTCAAAACACTAAAACAATAATATTTTTCTAGAAATTTTCTGAAATGAGCCCATTAAAATATGACAATTTGTTTAAGAAAGACTTAATCTCAGAACTGTGATAATTCAAGAAATAGTCTTTCAAAATTATCTAGTATCAACTTTACATGAATTTTGTTAAAACTATAAAACATTATATCCTATAAGTTTGTTGATAATATAGTTACATATTGATAAATTCCCCTATATCTTCGTGTGAACCAATATTTTAAATAACAAATCGTACATTTAAATAACTAAATATTGATATACGTCTATATCGCAGCACAGAATTTTCGTAAGTGGTTCTTTTAAAAGTAAACATAGGCTGGCTAGTCTTAAACAGTTAGTCTGAGATATCAAATTATTTTCGTTCTCTAGCTCATTATTTCAAAGCTGTATTTGGTGCCCCACCAAACAAAGGGATGGTGTGTCCTACGTAGACATGAAACAACCTTTGTTTATGTATTCAACAATACTTCCATGATAAGCTAGATTCTGTACTCAAAGTGAGAGCAGAGAAAATTTATGTCATTTTGATCAACAAATGCATTTATTAGAAGAAACTGTTGTAGAAGCACGAGTAAAGCACACAATTTCCATTTTGTAAAAATGTTTAAAGGTTCATTTTTATTAACTTTAAATTTCATAAATAGATGAATACCTATTTTGGCATGGTGAGAGCTTACAAGAAACTTAGGATCTAGTCTAGCCTATACACCTAGGAAAAAGTCAACTTATATTGTAGTAATAATTATATTTTACCTATTCATGACAGTAATTTAAAAAAGTATGATATTATTCAGTCGTAGAAAATTATCTATTGATAATTTAATCTATGGCAATGTGAAATATAAATTATTTTTTTTGTAATCGCTCTTTAAACCAAGGCACTGTGTCACCACTGCACCCTAGTAATCACTCTACCAACCAAGGCACTGTGTCACCCCTGCACTCTAGTAATCACTCTACCAACCAAGGCACTGTGTCACCACTGCACCCTAGTAATCACTTTACCAACCAAGGGATTGTATCACCACTGCAACTGAATATTTCTTTGACCTAAAGGGTCACAAGTTATACAATATGGATTTGATAATTTGCAAATAGCATTTGAATGATTTTATACCCCATTGTTAAATGGTTGTGCGAGTCCTTGTCCCAATATAATTTTCGAAAAGGAAACAAGGATGTGTGTTTTGATCTAATGAGGCCTTCGTTGCTTTCTTTCATTTATTTGATACAATAATATGATAGTTAAATGATGATATGCTAATTCTGTTCTGCATTTATTTGGTTTATAGTATTCCCAGAAACTAATTTTACATGTGAGCTACGATATTTTTAAGATGGAGAAGACGAGGAAGAGTCATCTTAGGTGTTGGAGCGCGCCAAACTGAAAGGAGGATGTGAGTTGGAGTGAAGCAGAATAAGCTGATGGAAACATAAATTTCCACTCGTGGTTTCAAAAGGCCCCACTCTAGAAAGAGCCAATTATAGGTGGCATTACAACCCCAGCTCTTGGCAAGGAGTCCAAGATCTTCAGAATATATAGGCTCAGTAGTTTAAATTTGGTATATTTAAAGAGCACTGCTATGGAAGTAATATGAATGGCTGAATCTTAAAAGGAAAGAAGGCTCTACTACCCTTTTTAAAACCACTAAGGAGGAATAGCTCTCCACGTATAAACACATAGAGCAGTTCTTGCTCTCTACAATAATCGACAGGAAATATTTAAAATTTAGCCATTTAAATCAGGCTCCTCCAACTCCTATAAAAGTGCGTATTGCTAACAGACAAATAAGTATTGGGTCCTTTTAAGGACCAAAAGACAAAAAGACTGATGGATCTGTGATATTTGCTACCAGCACGTTGGGTGGATAACTAACTGTGGAATATAAAATTATGACCAGGGGAGCACAATAGTTTTGGGGTGATAAATACTATACCGTGAAACGGTTATGGGCTTTGAGGCAATTTTCTAAGGAATCCATGTGGTATTTCAAAAGGCTTACGTCAACTACTGATCTTTACACCAGGGAGAGTCAAGCTCCAAGAAAGACGTAGGTGATTTTTCACAGTATTTTTATGGCTGGGATGCACTCTTTGTGCATATTTTTTATGGGAGTACGTGAACAAGTTGATCTATGCCTTGGAGATCTCATTGTCCATCAAGTCAAGCCAGGGGTCTGAAACTGACAACAATGTTTAGGGCTTATATGATTGTACTCTAAAGATGAAATAGGAAGGTTGAATATATTAACAAGATATGGCAAAGGGGATACTAACCATCAAATAGTAAGTTTAGAGGTTATAGCGGCATAAAAGGTAACCCTGGTTAGGGGTGGATACGTTAGCTCCACGTTGGAAATGACAGAAAACAAAAGAAATTGTAGCTTAATCCACTTTCTATCCAGACAGGGACCAAGTGGTTCCGGGACGGCTTCCTAAGTCAAGTAAAAAATTCCTCCTTCCCAATATCTTGTGTGATATGGAGAACCACTCCGAAGAAAATAGGGATATATAAGCCCAGATTTGCAAGCCAGTGGAAACCATGTATGTCCATAGTGTGCATCTGATTATGTCTAGGGTGCTCTACAAATGATTATTCCGACACTCGTGGTCTATTATTGGTATTCCGAGCTAGAAAAATAACGTCTGGTTAGGGTCTTGACTAACAGGAAGCCAAATAACTTTAAAGGAATGCTTCTGGTGATATATTTCCCTTTAGAGTCTATCACACAGATAATTTGCCAATGAAAACGACATGGGATGACCTATAAAAGAAATATATTTTCCAACTTCTTTGTATCTCTGACATGTAATGAGCCTACGTGAAGGCATTACGCTCTAATAGTGCTGTAAAAACTTGGCATTAAGACAGAGTAGTACAAATCTCCTGATTATGGGGTAACAACTGATTCTAATTTAACCGTAAGAGGAAGGATTGCTGTATTAATCCATGGTTTGGGTTCTGTGGCGGTGATTATGAGAGTCAGGTGCCAGGAGAGGAAATCCCCTCAGAAATGTTTCCAGTTCTCAGGAGCTCACTATTCATCTAGGTGGGGCTGCTTGACTAATAAAGTAAATGGTAGGTACCTCAAAATACAGCTGACTTCATTTTAGTTCTGGTTGAACGTCAGATGGATGAGTATCAATGAGTAAAGGAGTTCCAACGTAATCTAGGCGTGGTAGAAAAAAACCTGAGAGGCCAACCCCACTACGGTTATTCAGATACCAGATTAGGTGGATGGACACTGCTAAATGCCCTTTTCCGGTGCGGGACACTAATCTAAGCTGGCAACTACACTCGAACGAAAGACTAATCAAGATGAAATAGAGATGGTGTATATTAGACCCAATCTTGAACAGAGGTAGTTCCCTGTCCATAAGGAATGGTCTAACACTGTACAAGCATTTGCTCTGGCCAATTATTGATTACACGTGTCCCAATCGAGGCTACTTGGTGAACATGCCCATGGACCAGATTCAATTGTTTCAGAACCTGTGTTTGAGACCCACCGTGGACGTATCCTTATACGTTCCCAATGTAGTTCTGTACCAAGACTTTGGAATGCTGCTAATCAAGGGACCCTTATGGAAGTTTGCTTAATCCATTTACGACCAGGAACAGGGTCTCAATAATCTTCTAATCCCAGGGCTTTTAAACTATGCTTGGATTATAATCACACTCGAATTTGCTAAGATATATCTCACCAATAATTCACATAGCTTATTACTAATACGATCATAATTTACAAAATGACACATCTACACTTGTTGGGGGTGAACAAACAAAGTGTAATAGGTTTGTCTCAACGAAAAAAGTTCACAATATTTAAACAACCTCTTAATCATCAATGAAACGATTACAATAAATTGACAAGTTTTTTCGGAAACAAAACGTTAACATGGTGCCAAAACATCACCGTTCTGTAGGGATACGTTATTTTAAATTTGCCAATAACTTTGATAATTTTTGAAGTTGACACAAAATTGAAATGTAAATAATAATAACCAATTCAAACATAATACATTGATTTTCTTTTGGCCAACACTATCCAAAGTTAATAAAATTACTGAGAATTACAACTTAGAGCAGACTTCAACGTCGACAAAAACATAAAATATTACGTTGACAATGTTACAGCTCTTCTTCCACTTGTGTCAAATAGTGGCACAATATTTGTGTTCAGATGAGATAGATGCAAAACACATTTTTGGTTGATTTTATTATTTTGTGTAATAGCCTACTTTTCGATCTCTGATGTGGCGTAAGAATTTATAATTGTTGTAAAATGTATGGTATGATCAATGAACTACAATTCAATATATATATATTTCACGACTCTTATAAGTGTCAGAAGATTAAATGTTTAGTGAGTACAATGTAAGTAAAAGTTGGTAAGAGGGTTGTATTTTCAGAGAGAAGGAATTTATTTTCAAAATTTGACAAGATACCTTCTGGGCTAGCTCAACTTATAAAAATATCTGGGTTTTGTAGCAGTTGGGAGGTGGAGAGTGAGGCTGATATTCCTGTCAGAACTTTTCACAAAGCATGGAAAGGATCCTTTCTACATTGATGAGGTGTGGGGTGAAAGAAATTTGCAGCAGCATGAGGATCGTGGATAATGTGGAAGGATAGGCAGGGAAAAGGTTTAGAGTGGGGAAGTTTTATTGTGCTATATTTCCTTTTTCCCACACCCTGAGATTAATACATTTGATATTTTTCCGCTTTGATAATAAGTATGCTCAAAGATGATAAAGTATCTATCTACATATACAATTTATATCGGCATTATTTTCAAGTATGAGAAGTTTAACGTTTAAAACAACATTAAAAATTAAAACTAAGGATTATAGTATTAAATCGATTGAGAATACATCGTTGTGAACAAGAGGGCTAGGACATTGGAGGTATGACAGATACATATCTAGGTGAGGGGTGTTGTGAGGTTGAGTTCATGGACTCTAGTGTTAGGACGTTGGCAAGACAGCAGACATATATCAGAATGAAGGGTGGTAAGAGGTTATGATATAAAAGTAGTAATGGAGAGGTGAATTTAGCGTAATAGGTTCAAAGAATTTATCGTTGCAACGCTGACCGTTATATGTCAGTGAGAGAAGGATGAGTGAAAGATGTAGGGATATAAGGCTATTTAAGATGTCATATTCTGTTCCTAAAACCCGTGTTCTACATATTAGGTCTATAATCGATATTTGTTTTAGTTTTTAATTCCTCTAGGATGAGAAGGGAGGAATATTTGGCACTATGAAGTACACATAAATATAAATGGAGTTGGTCTGAAAGGGTATTATACCTTAAGATAATATTTATTAAATGCATTTACTTTAATTCATCTTAGTCCATTCTTTCTTTAAGACAGGGGTCTTCAACCCATGGCCCACGGGCAACTTGCAGCCCATGGTAACATGTTTTTTTTTTGCGGCCTACTGGTTTCACGAAACATAAAATTATTCCAATAGAAAAAATAACAATATATATTTTACATAGTCAACTAATAAAATAAATTGGTATTTTGCATAATTTTATAAACGATTTTTGCTTTTTGCATGAAGAAAAATATTGCGTTTTAATACAAATGTACTTTGAAAAGGTATATAAAAGCTTTAGTATACAAGACAAATTGCATTACCTAATGCTAAAACAAATATAAACATTCGAAAAAAAGCAACAGAGAACATATTCCGCGTGCAATCTTAATCCCTTGTGTGAGTATAAGTGTATAAGAATGATCTGATACAAATATTTTATTATTTATTCAATCCTAATATTGTCGTTACAGTATTTAGGCCTGCGAGCCAACAAGAGACAGAATCTTAGGCCCTTGGACATAAAAGGTTGAAGACCCCACCTCTAAGATTGTAGGTAAAGGTGGTTATCCTAATTACTCTACCGGTAATACCTAGAGTCACTAGAGTTGATGAGGTCAAAGCCAGCTTAAAAGGATTCTACATATTTCCAGACGTTGTGAAACTCTCCTTGTAAACCAACATTCGAATCTGCTTGTGCTAAGAAAGAACTTTACTTATTTGTCCATATTCCTTAATCTTGGCAATAAAGTTTTTGCAGACCACGAAAGCAAGGTTTCCTTGAACAACTCCCATATCTGCGTCATGGTCAATTTTATCCTCATATTAGTCTATATTAATTATCCTAATATATATTGTCCGCAAAACTTCCTCTTTAGTGGTTCCAGGAACATGCCATTCTATATCATACAATTAATACAGTCATAAAATTAACGAATGTATTTAGATTAGTTCGAATCGCATACCCACAATAAGTTTTTAATTCTCTTTATCCATTGGATTTCCTAAATATTCTTTTCAATTAAAATTTGAACAACCTACAATTGCTACGTAATTTGAAACCACATAAATTGTATAATGAGACCTGCTTACAGGTAGACATTCTGCAAAACTGTATCATAGAGGTGACTGTCGTGGCAGGCTGCAACACAAAAATGTGTCGAAGGCCAGCTTACAATGTCGTCTTTGAAGTTGTCAAGTTTATGATGATTTATAACGATGATTCAGGACATACAATGTCCTTTCCTTTCTGACCGGATAGGGAAGAGGTGGTAGGTAGGTCCCAACACGACTTAGCACTGTGACACATCTACGAGAGGATAGCAATACAATCCTTCTCTGAGGAGGGAGAAGGTGGTATAGGGGCTTGATATCATTAATGGCGGCAGAGGAGGCAACAAAACCATTTCCAATGATAACAAAGGATGAGAGTCCTAAGGGGTGGGGACCTCTGCTCCAATGACCAGCTCAGCTTGGTGGCGTCATTTAGTAATCGAATCTACCCAAGGTTGACGAACAAAACAGTTAATACTGCAAATAATGGCTATCAATATCGGTAGCCACTATGGTAATTGAATGCCTATTTTATAAATACTTTGACTTGTCTTCCTTCAAAGCTTGAGGATCAAAGGAAAAATAATTTGATGTTATACCAACGCTATATTGCTTTAAAAAATTGATTCTTCTTTATATTGGCTGTTTTGATAGGTGCTACATTGAAGGGTTTAAGGTTATAAGGGTATATGCAGCTAAAAATGTATATTTTTTTTACTTAGAAGTTTATCTAATTCGTGTCATGATAGTACTTTCCATTAAATTAACTCAATACATTATTTCTTAATAAGATATTGCTGTATTTCAATCTTTTTCTATACTAAGCTTAGATGTCCATCTAATTCTGGAGTCCACCAATATCGCGTGGTGCTAGTGGAAAATTTTGACAAGGGGTCACTATGAGGATCAAACTCCCCTCCCTCGACTCTTTAATATTATTATTATTTAGCACCACCGTTCGGGTTATACGCTTTAAGTACTAATTACGCTAATGGGTTAAGAACTGGGAAGGTTGGATTAGAGGATGTGAACCCGCATTTGCGTGGAGGGAGAGTGGAAAACCATGTAGGAAAAACCACCCCAGTTCATCCGACTGAGATTCGAACCTCGATCTCCTCGTCCTCAGCAGTCGAGCTCAACACGAATAGCGCTTTAGCCAACTATGCCACCGAGACGGGTGACTCTTTAATTGCTTCCATTATCTTCATATGACAGGACTCTATCACTACACCAATCTGGAGGTTTTTTCTACCACGTTTATTAATTTCCGTTGTGCCGACTATATTTATAAGCAAAATACAAATGGGGAATCTAAAATAATCACGAGAAAGTTGTATGTGAGCTTGTGGGAGTGACTCAGAAAAAACAAAACATTTTTAATGGCGTCAATAACCAAGGACTTATAAAAGTTGATGCAGCCAACAGTATTTCCTAGCGATACAATTATCCTTGGTGGCATTTGAATTTAGTGTTTAAAATACAAAGATGGGTTAATGTTTTGGAAGTTGTTAAAAATTCCCCGTTACAGAGTTATGTTTTTATTGATCAACAACCCGTCAAAGTAGATTCCTTTAAATCAAAACCACATTGAATACAGTATATATAATATCCGTTCAACGAAAATTAAATAGACTATGTTGAACAAACGTTTTTTGACTCAACTTTGGTGTTTAGGTGGGGTTTTTGTGTGTGTGTGTGGGGG
>CABFVZ010002799.1:52905-76370 GCA_902151445.1 Timema monikensis
GGGTGGCCGGGGCGGGTAATGCATTCATACCCCATCCTAGTTATGGATATATTTACACTAGTAGGGTAAAGTTATGGAAGGTAAAATTGAGAATAATTGTAGAACAGATATGAACACGCGTGGATTATGAAGAGAAAATCATTTAGAAGCAAATCATTTTAATACACTTTGCTGAGATTCAACCCTTGACCTAACCGTCATATCTTAGAACCAGAAAAAGAAAGCAGATATACACTAGTTTAGGAAGAAGGCAAGTTGAATAAATATTTCATAAATTTGTTTTCTTTAAATAATGTTTATAACAAGTCTGTTTACTATAAAAATGTAAACGTTTACTCAATTTTAGTTTCTATTTCTTTCTAATCCCATAAAAAATCCTCAAATCGTAAATGTAATAATTAAAATAACAAATAATGTTCTTTAAATGAAAATTTGTGAAATTTATTTTTCAAGTATTTTTAAAGTTGAACAAAGGAACTTTCCAAATTCTTCTAAGATCCATTTCAAAACGTAAAGCGAAAAAAAAAATAAGTTCTTAATCATTTCTAAGAGGAAATATACAACACTATTTTTGGAATTGTACGTGTCAAACAAAACTCTTGAACAAATTAAGTAATTATTTTCAAAATTATAACATGGACAGAACATTGAGAAGAGAACCTTATTTCTTTCTTAGATCTCTAGAAGACCGTTTCGGTGCTAAAGGTCGAATACATTGGGCTATAAAATAACAATGCTTTCACGAAGAGATTATGAATTAATCTTACATCTATATCATAAATTTTTACCCTAATATACATTTTATGTCAATTAGCTATATTAATAAAATTATGTATGTATGTATTTATGTATGTATGTATGTATGTATGTATGTATGTATGTATGTATGTATGTATGTATGTATGTATGTATGTATGTATGTATGTATGTATGTATGTATGTATGTATGTATGTATGTATGTATGTAATATATGTATGTATGTGTGTATATCATTAAAACTTTTCAAATTTAAGGGGGTTGAGGGGGTGCTTTAGTTAGTAATTTTATTTCGTTAATATGTTATTTGGACTTAAAAGTCGAGGAGAAACTATAATGGAAATTCCAACAGGTTTTCTAAAGAAAAATTTCATATTATAAAATTGTGACCTGTTTTTATAGTTTTTGATGTTATTTCGTATTCAAATCCATACATTTAAAAAAAACTCTAAATCTGTCTGTATGTTCGAATCTGTTTGTTTATTTCCAGTAAATTCAAATGTACTCATTTGATTGAGATGAAACTGCCTCTGTTGGTTTCCTTATGTTTAATAACTAGCTTTGTCCTGCAGTTTCACACAAGTTAATGTCAGTTTTAAAAATATGTTTATTAAAACAATAACGTTTCTATTCTCAAAGTTTTTAATTTTCCTTCATAGAATAAATCCCAAAACGCATCAGGTAGAAATTATAATGATGAAAACTTTGGAGTTGATAGAAGATATATCTTCAGGATTGAAAAAGTCAATGCAATCTAATTATTTCGGTTTTAAGATTGGACAGGGAGACTATTTGTGTTAATTGAAGAAAATAAACTAACAAAATTTAAGGCAAGACCTCTCTGTAAAGGACTTTAGTGGTTTTATGATCAGGAACGAGTGTTTATATTGCTGCTAGAATCCACTACATACAGTTTTCCATGAGAGACTTGCCACGGAGATCAACACTTGCCACCTTCAGTGTTTGTCCTTAGGCTGTGTTGATGGCCGTAGCATGGCAAACAATGTTAGGAAATTGAATGCACTTTAACTGGAAGGGTAGGCCTGATGGGATAGTTGGTATTGTTGGTATCAAGACCCATTTCTGTAGTGCAGCTTGTCATGACTTACAACAATCGCCTCTTCGATAATGTGCTACAAACTATTTAAATGTCACATTCTCTCTTCTTCCTCCTTTTAACAAAGTATCGGCTATACCTGACTAAGCCACTAGAATATTAACACATCCTTGAAGCCTAAGTTTAGTCAAACATAAACTAATTATAAAAGTAAGTTCTTTACCTTCGGGTGAATCATGAAAACACTTTTTATACAAGATTTAGTACACCCTATAATACTTATGTATACAGTAGATTGTTTTGTGTTCAGAGAAGCTTGTCTATGTTAAAATTTGTAATAGAAGTGGCCGGTAGCTATCGTCCATATAAAATAATATTTTATAATATAAATCGGTTCAAATTGTCAGGTAGAAAAATACCTTGGCCCTTCGCAATCTTATCCTAAAGATACCTTACATTTTGGTTGAGTTAACTCTATCCTGCGATAAAAATATTTTCATTGAAGTCCAAATTGTATAGTGATTGCTCTGATATAAATTTATTTTTTAATATCTTCCCGTGGGTGAACCAAAGGGCGAGAGGGTTTGTCATGTGACACATATTAAGATGATGGAGGGCAAATATCTGAGTTAGGGAAGAAAATTGACACAGGCTGGCTTTAACTAAGCTACTGGTTCATTGTTAGTCATTACTTAAGAGGCCCAATGTTTTGCAAACTATTTTGTAGGATTAATGAGCTACGTCCTAAACGGTACTGAAGTTTTCAAATAAAGTTGGATCTTAGATTACATGGAGCCACATTCTCAAACAATAACACACTGTGTTATTCAGGTGTGTCGTATGTACCCAGCTGAGGACATAACCCTTCGTTAATTCAGGGGGTTCCTCAACAGAAACGCCTGGCTTTCGGCGCTGAATCTTCTTAATTTTCCAAGCATTCTGTGAATAACTTCATTGTAAGTAAACGTCTTAGCAAAGGGATCTTGAGCAATACATTTGAAGATTGTCAATGGTGTGTGTCGCATGAGTTTTAGTGAAGTCAGTAACATTACTTGTTGTACACACTGTCCATTTTATATATGGACAGATAAATGCCCAACATCGTGAATAATATCAACTAACATTTTTCCCTCTCATTGGCCAAGTTAATACTCAACATTACTTGATCACTCCCATTATGATTTACTTACATGTATAATTAATGGATTTGATGAAACTGCCACATTAATTTGGCAATCGAACACTTTAAACAGGATGGGGTTGGGTGGGACAATCCAACGAGTGTCTATCTCCAACTCGTGTCCAAGAGACCTCCATCATTGTTATGCTGTTTGTGGTATTTTGAATATGTGTCATGCACGTCAACGTAGTTCTGTATCATCAAATTTATATCATTGGGCCTGATATTTTCCTGAAGTCATAACAGTAGATATACTTACGGTAGTTCTTACTTTTTTCACTCCACAGTGTACATAAAACACTTGTATTGTCTTAAAGTCACTGTTCAGCTCCTTGAAGATATAGATAGTTTATAAGAAACCTGGTGTATACTGGCCTAGAAACTAGTGTATGTTTAATTTCTTTCCTACATTCTATAATTCCTTCAGCATAGAAGGTAATAAATATAAAATTATGAACATAATTACAGGTTCTAAAATTCAAATTGGTCATTTAGGCTATCACTAACCGTGTAAATGCTTGTTTTTCCCTAAAATTATTGTGTCCCACAATTTAAAACACAAATTATATAGAAGTAATAGTAAAATTTGTTATTTAAATAATCGACTGTATACCGTGATTGAAAAAGAAAGAAAAACCTTTTTCAAAAACATAGCAATCAACTTCTAATGACCTTTGTGTTGCTATTAATATTTCAACTACTTCCCAAAAATATATATGTTGTGGAGGCATCGTAAATTTCTGTGCCACGACATAAAACGTCACTGCTAGAGGTGAAATTAAAAACCTGTGCAGCCGCATTGTACTAATGAGACATGGATCATGTGTGTGAGCTGCCATCACGTGATCATAACTACCTGGCACGCACGCCATCACCTCGTCAAGCGGCCGTTAGAATTTATAACTGACCTAACCAGGACATGGCGATGTAAGGGTAAAGAGTGGGTCTATTGGATTATTTTTACAGGTCAATGTAATGCGACAATTTTGGAATGAAGCTAGCTTGGATCATAACATGGAATTTAGTGAGGTGCGCATGGCCACGAGAGATTCTAGAGATGTAAATTAGCAATGCGATAACAGCTGCCCCGCTGTAAATACTCCCCCATTTCTATTCTAAGATATCAGTAGCTTATTAAAGTATTTTTTTTTACATAAGATAATTTACAAGGCCAATAGATGACAGTCACCCTATGCTTTCAACAAGACTACAAATAGTATAGTTACTATACGTTTTGTAAATAATTAAGGAAAGACGAAAACACATTCTTCAATCATAATCTTATGTCAGTAGAATCCTTTGGTAAATTGCTACATTATAATCTATAGTCTCAGACCGCATCTCTTTCTTACTGATAGACAACTCCACATCTCAACTCTCAAAAGATTGCGTGCGTGAGATTTCCTACTGTGTATAATCACTCAATGGCTATTCTGGAACAAAATGTATTTCTCTTTCGAAAGAGTCTTGCGTATTTTTGCCGCTTATGGAAATAAAACCAAGGGAAACAATTTATCTTCCTTAGTGTGCTTCTAGAAATCGCGTGACTACTCGCGAGGACAGGACAGTGTGCGGCTGTCTAGCTTTTAGAAATCACGTGACTACTCGCGAGGACAGGAGAGTGTGCGGCTGTCTAGCTTCTAGAAATCGCGTGACTAATCACGAGGACAGGAGAGTGTGCGGCTTTCTAGCTTTTAGAAATCGCGCGACTAGTCACGAGGACAGGAGAGTGTGCGGCTGTCTAACTTCTAGAAATCGCGTGACTAGTCGCGAGGACAGGACAGTGTGCGACTGTCTAGCTTTTAGAAATCACGTGACTAGTCGCGAGTACAGGAGAGTGTGCGGCTGTCTAGCTTCTAGAAATCACGTGACTAGTCACGAGGACAGGACAGTGTGCGGCTGTCTAGCTTCTAGAAATCACGTGATTAGTTGCGAGGACAGGAGAATGTTCGGCTGTCTAACTTCTAGAAATCGCGTGACTAGTCGCGAGGACAGGAGAATGTATGGCTGTCTAACTGCTAGTAATTCAGCCGTGTACGCTTGTGTGAACACAACCATTTAAACAGTGTATCACCGAGCATAGCTACTAACAGTTGCACTGCTAAAATTGCTATTAGAAATTGGTACTAAATGTTTCGTTCTTTGAATAGCCTAAATAATAAAAAAAAATTGTATTTCAGAATAATAGCGTGTTCAGCTAACTCCTAAGATTTTCAACTCTTAATATAAGATAATGGATGTAAATTATAAAAGTGATCTTGGACAAAACTTGATTAATTTTAAGGGTCCAACAATAGAGAATGTTTACAAACACACAAAGACAGTCATATAGATATATAATATAATACATAATCAAATACAATATTCATATTCAATTCTTTCATTGTATGTTTCTCAGGTTTCGTTACCTACAAACATTTTAAGCAAGAATCGATTACCTTAACATACAAACACAATTATTTGAAATGTTCATTACGAAAAATCTTATAAACTGCTCTACAGATGTCAAACAACATGTCCTAATATATTCAACAATCTATAGGCAGGGGCTATGAAACAAACCAATTACATTTATATTAATCAATAAATGTAAAAAATTGCCGCTAAAAAAATCAAAATATTACTCAATAATACTACATCACGGCATTGTTGTATTCATTAGGCTAGTGAAACAAACATACTTTTTTACGTGGTAGTGAATATATCCAATATTCAGTAGTAAGTAAAGAATAATGACTTTAAAATAAGAAGTTGTACAATAATTTCACACTCTGAAATACACGTAGGACTTGAACCCTGATTTTAGATGAATTCATTTTTCTACCACCAACAATTGGAAGTCACTAAAAAATGTCGTTTTAGAAATATGTCTTATTCGATTTATTAATTATAAAATTCATAAAAAAGTTAACAATATCTTTTAATAATACTCTCTTAGGGATTACTGTATATTTTATCTCAATATTATTAGACCTAATTAAACAGACTAAGAACGTAAATACATTGTAGTATCTTTAGTTCCGTGAATGTAGCAACATTAATTTCCAGTTTTCAAATAACGGGTGCTATGAAAATCCGACTGCACAAAGGAAAGAGAAACACGGTCGATAAAGACGAATGACTCTTTATTTTACTATGCGTGTGCAGGTTCCAACTTGAGCCTTAGCCATTAGGTTGTCTGATTAATTTTACAAGTAGGCCCTAATTACTAATAGTTTTGAACCTAAAATTTGCATATTTTGGGAAAGTTTCCATTTCCAGGAGATGGTAATTCTACTGTTATTCATTCTAAGATTTGTGACTCTATTATAAAACTAATTCATTTGTTTGGGGAAGATGAGATCTAAATTTTATAGCGACTGACTTTGATCTCCAAATTGCGACATTTAATGAAAATAATCTAATCTGCTATTTTTATGGTTTTAATTTAAAACCAAAACCCTTTCAATATAAATAGTTTAACATTGTGGAATAATATACATATGAGTCATATTGTTACATGACCAACTACAGGTTATCTTTTTTTTTACGACCTAACTGGGTCTCTGTGTTACACCTGTCATGTAGGTGTCTAAGTCAATACTGATTTTAGGTACGCAACCTATGAAGGGGCTACTCGTTCTGAGGATTGGCTCGCGGGGTTATGTTTGTTATATACGGGCCCGATCGAGCTGCCTATATAAGTGAACAAGTTGATCTCACTAATGAGTAATGTTATTATCCCAGTAACAGGCAATAGAATATGACACTAAGTTATTGTAGCTTAGAAACAGTATCGACAAGAATAACCTATTTATTCTTTATGCCAGTCTCTCTTACTTCAACATTACATAACATTCAATACCGATATAACCTCATAATCTTAGTCTTAGTTTTAAGGAGCTACAAGGTTAGAAATTAACATTAGCTAACTAGCAAGAGTTAGAAATTACAGTGAAATATGTTCCTTGAAGAGAAACCAATCTTTTAAACCCAGTTAGTGGCTAATCACTAAGCATCTAGACTCAATTACTATTATGGCCGGTCCTTTCCTAAATAGTACTGCCAGTGCAATCAATAGTATAAAACACTGTTTTTGCATAAATAAACAACAATCTGTAAGTGTTAATAGTTTTGTTTTCTTTCCTCGACTAAATTTAAAAAAATATATATATATATATTTTTTTTTTTTTCTGCCATAAGTTTTGAAAAACATATTATATACTACAAAACTCAACTTTTACATCCAAAATATAAAATAGGCAATACAAGACATCAGTTAAATGATTTAGAATGTGGGGAATGCCAGGCCTCCAACGTGGTTCAGATTCCACGTTAAACTGTAGGTCCTTCATCTCATCTCACAATCACCCTACCATTACACATTAGCGTAAGTGCGTATAACCCGAATGGGTAGTAAGACGTGGTGCTAATAATAATAGTAATAATAATAATAATTAAATGATTTAGCTATGAATATCTACAAAAATTAAGAAATCTAAACGACGACTAGTCGCCATTTCTAAAAAGGTCCAGCCAAATTTGTTACAGGAGGGGTCTGATATGGCCTTATGTCCAAAATTGTTCAATAGGGTGTTGTCTAAAAGTGTTACAAAATTTATGATTCTATCATCAAACGCACAATTGTCTCATTTGTTTGCCCGAACGGGTAGTAATACGCAATTTTGAAAACATATAATACTATTCTGAACACAAAGAACACCCATCACTAACGCCATTAATGTTATTAGTATATTTTGCTTGTTTTTTAGTGGCTATGAACCTTAACATAAAGCTAATTCCACCCCTTGTATGATTAAAACACAATTGAAAACAATATGCGTTCATAACCCTGGGTTTGCATCATCGAGTCCACCAGGCATTATGTGACGTGCCCTGGATATATCAGTCGTGAGCGTGTCTTGGTTTACGCGTGATTCTATATAAATAACGAATCAACTGCACTCAAGCCATGTGTGTGACTTGGTAAAAAAATATCAAGTTAATGAATCGAGAAACATTTGAAGTTACTCGTTTTTCACAAAGCAATGCAGTTCAATTGAAATAATTATAGAGGTTGGGCATTTGAAAAAAATGTGAGTTTGTGAGGTATGGCACTTGACCTAATGAGAGTTGGTGAGGTATGGCACTTTGTCCAGTGAGTATTGGTGAGGTATGGCACTTGACCTAATGAGAGTTGGTGAGGTATGGCACTTGACCTAATGAGAGTTGGTGAGGTATGGCACTTGACCTAATGAGAGTTGGTGAGGTATGGCACTTGACCTAATGAGAGTTGGTGAGGTATGGCACTTGACCTAATGAGAGTTGGTGAGGTATGGCACTTGACCTAATGAGAGTTGGTGAGGTATGGCACTTGACCTAATGAGAGTTGGTGAGGTATGGCACTTGACCTAATGAGAGTTGGTGAGGTATGGCACTTGACCTAATGAGAGTTGGTGAGGTATGGCACTTGACCTAATGAGAGTTGGTGAGGTATGGCACTTGACCTAATGAGAGTTGGTGAGGTATGGCACTTGACCTAATGAGAGTTGGTGAGGTATGGCACTTGACCTAATGAGAGTTGGTGAGGTATGGCACTTGACCTAATGAGAGTTGGTGAGGTATGGCACTTGACCTAATGAGAGTTGGTGAGGTATGGCACTTGACCTAATGAGAGTTGGTGAGGTATGGCACTTGACCTAATGAGAGTTGGTGAGGTATGGCACTTGACCTAATGAGAGTTGGTGAGGTATGGCACTTGACCTAATGAGAGTTGGTGAGGTATGGCACTTGACCTAATGAGAGTTGGTGAGGTATGGCACTTGACCTAATGAGAGTTGGTGAGGTATGGCACTTGACCTAATGAGAGTTGGTGAGGTATGGCACTTGACCTAATGAGAGTTGGTGAGGTATGGCACTTGACCTAATGAGAGTTGGTGAGGTATGGCACTTGACCTAATGAGAGTTGGTGAGGTATGGCACTTGACCTAATGAGAGTTGGTGAGGTATGGCACTTGACCTAATGAGAGTTGGTGAGGTATGGCACTTGACCTAATGAGAGTTGGTGAGGTATGGCACTTGACCTAATGAGAGTTGGTGAGGTATGGCACTTGACCTAATGAGAGTTGGTGAGGTATGGCACTTGACCTAATGAGAGTTGGTGAGGTATGGCACTTGACCTAATGAGAGTTGGTGAGGTATGGCACTTGACCTAATGAGAGTTGGTGAGGTATGGCACTTGACCTAATGAGAGTTGGTGAGGTATGGCACTTGACCTATTGAGAGTTGTTGAGGTAGGGCACTTTGTCCAGTGAGTATTGGTGAGGTATGGCACTTGACCTAATGAGAGTTGGTGAGGTATGGTATTTGACCTAATGAGAGTTGGTGAGGTATGGCACTTGATCTAATGAGAGTTGGTGAGGTATGGTACTTGACCTAATGTGAGTTTGTGAGGTATGGCACTTGATCTAATGAGAGTTGGTGAGGTATGGCACTTGACCTAATGAGAGTTGGTGAGGTATGGTACTTGACCTAATGAGAGTTGGTGAGGTATGGTACTTGACCTCATGAGAGTTGGTGAGGTATGGCACTTGATCTAATGAGAGTTGGTGAGGTATGGCACTTGACCCAATGAGAGTTGGTGAGGTATGGCACTTGACCTAATGAGAGTTGGTGAGGTATGGCACTTGATCTAATGTGAGTTTGTGAGGTATGGCACTTGACCTATTGAGAGTTGTTGAGGTAGGGCACTTTGTCCAGTGAGTATTGGTGAGGTATGGCACTTGACCTAATGAGAGTTGGTGAGGTATGGTACTTGACCCAATGAGAGTTGGTGAGGTATGGTACTTGACCCAATGAGAGTTGGTGAGGTATGGCACTTGACCCAATGAGAGTTGGTGAGGTAAGACACGTATTTATACGTAGCTTTTCAATTGTTAATCATAACCAAAGTTCGTTAATCTGTTAGCTTGATATTCAAACAGAGTAATTGGGAGGTCTTACTCTGTTTTAGCTAGTCCATATTTTAAACATTGTTAGAAATTATGTTTAGTTTACCAGAAGTTTCACAAACAAACGTTCTTAAACATTCATAAGTTCAGTATATCAAAAGTGTAAGCTTCAGTTAGTCATCCCAATGTGTTTAAATGCGAATACTACCATTTTGAACAATTCGAATATTTTTTTAAATTATCACACCAGCTATGACTTTATGGTAATATATAGCACATTGCCTTACCACCCATCAGGGTGGGATATTCTAACATTTATTTAAACTGATTGAGTTAGAGTCATAAATGTAGAATTTAGAGAAACTATTCCTTCATGTGCATGAAGCGAGGGTGAAAAACCCATCTAGATAAATCCCCCTAGTGCAAACTGTCAGAATGAATGCCCTGCCAGCCAGCTGGATGGACTAAATCACTGACACTTCGTCTGCGTGCTCACACATGCGGTTATCGGCTATAATAATTATACATTAATGTTGTATACATTGTTTTAGTAGTTAACCTACAAGTACGGTTTAAAAAAAAATTAGTTGAGGCATTTAAAAAACAATTTCACTCTAAGAAATGGCAGAAATAACTATGGCTCTACCATCACAACCTAAAGTATCACGGTTGGTAGTGTCTGAAAGCCTAGGTTTGGAAGTTGAAACTGTGTCTTGCATGCCTGGATTAAAGCCCACTATAAACATAAGTGTTACGCCCCCTCATTTCTTTACCTCGTAGCAATAGGCCACTAACGAAAATACTACAAGGATAAGAGAGAATAAGCTAACATAATAACAATAAAGAGAAAATAGCATCAGCAAGAGTTAGATATAAAGAGTAATTTAATTCATTAAAAAATAACAGACAGTAATTTAAGTGGCCTTAACTTGTCTAGTAGAACGAAGGAAAACATAGTTTATTACATTATTGCTAAAAAAGATTAATTCAATTAAACCAGACTAGCTTTATATAAATAAAGCTATGAAAACCATAAATAACCAAATCTTTTCATGAAATATAAAAAGCTAGTAGAGCCTTTCTAAACTGTTACAGAAGCGTCTGAACATCTACAGACATTACGAAAACATCTGGTCTCCCAATGTAAAGTTATATCGTTATATTCCGTACTTTTACTTTATATATCACGAGAGTATTCTAATTTTACACAAAACGAAAGTATCTTCAAGTACTACAATATACATTTATACTACAAATATTACGTTAACTAACACGAGAGTTTCACACCTCTAACCTAATGTAAACTCACGCGGGACTACTTGAATCAGCATCATTCAAATACTGAACAAAGTCTAACAATTGATACTAAGTTAAAAAACGTTTAGAAGTTTGCCACATTTCAAATATAAATATATGCAAAGAATAGCCAAATTTACGTTACACAAAATATTGGAATGAATATAAATTATTTTAAATATACAACAAGAATATTTAGGATAATACGGATTAGTCAATATATCCAGATTATTAAGAGAGATAATTTTAATATATTTCAATTAACATTTCGTTAAGTTAGAACAGCAAACATTGAGAATTTACAAACATCTTTAAGAAACAAGCCCTTAAGTGGCGACACGAAACCGAAGTTACTTTTAGTTTTAAATAGTATTAAATAATGCCCATACTTAATAAACAAATATCAGCCTATCTCGACTATAACAATATTAAATTAAATAGTTAAAGTCCATAATTCAAACTTCTACAAAAAACTATAACAATTTACAGAGTATTATAACTTTCCTTCACAGATTTTAGATTATTGGAAGTCGTCTCTTGGCGATATAGAATAATAAACGCAGTCCGTCCATTACGGCGTCGAGTCCAAAAGTACATTATAAATAAATATTACAGAGGTCCATCCTCGATGGTGCCGAATTCAATAGTCTGATTATTTCTTCCACACTTTCATAATATATAGTTGTCTTACTGCGTGGTTATGATAGGAGGGAATAGTTCAAACTAAGTCGGTGACGTAACATTTTGGGAGGATCACGCTATCTTCAGCACGTATGCCATCTTGCTTGTTGGTTGCTGATTGGTCATCCCCTTTCGTATAGACGATAGTCTGGTTTTTTGTCAAAAATCTTTTTAACTGCTTGGCTGCTGACGTCAGAGATCAGGTGATGGTTGCTCAAACCATCCGAAAGAGGGCTAAGGTATACGACCATTTATTAGTTATTATAGTATGTATTAAATTGGCTTTTCTACTTTTATCAAGATACATTTGTTGAAATCACGTTTTTATTTAATAATATGACCTGGTGGTCTAGGGGTAAGGTGTCAGACTTCTGTGTTGGGAGGTCTGGGTTTCAATCCTCGGTCCCAGCACAGATTTATCTGATTGACAAACCTTTCCTTCACCTCTGTGTGTATTAATCACAACTTATGAATGTGGGGAATGCCAGGCCTCCACCGTGGTTCGGATCCCACGTTAAACTGTAGATCCTCCATTTCCTCTCACAATCACCCTACCATTACACATTAGCGTAAGTGCGTATAAACTGAACGGGTAGTAAGACGCGGTGCTAATAATAATAATAATAAATAATAATAATAATAATAGCATCGAATAGATATTTATTTATGAATATTATTGTTGGAGAATCTTGTATTATTGACTATTTGATAAAAACCTGTATTGGTGGACAAGTGGGCTAAGACATCTGCCTCTTTATGTCCCCAGACAGGTGTAATAAGAAGAGCTTTCATCGAATGATATTACACTTTCCCTCCATTCAAATGCAGCGCTCAATTAAAGTGTCGGAAATCCAGAACTTATAGTTAGATGTGGTGCACATTGTGAACAAAACTTTATAAACAAGCGTAACTCACTTGATTACTGATAAAGATTATTATTATTAGCACCGCATATTACTACCCGTTCGGGTTATATGCACTTACACTAATGTGTAATGGTAGGGTGATTGTGATATGAAATGGAGGACCTACAGTTTAACGTGGAATCCGAACCATGGTGGAGGCCTGGCATATCTACACATTTACAAGTTGTTATCAATACGGATAAATATGGTGGCTTGTTATCAAATATTAAACCAGTTTTAATTTTTTATTCCGCCATGATCCTAGTTTGAGCCTCAGTTAATCCTACAGAGATTTAATATGTATTAATGTTCAATCCGTTTCTAAAATACTAGGATCCCTAGTTCAAGGAATGAATATTTTATATTTGATAAAATATCCTGCCTTAGGTTGAGTTATTTTTTATTCAAATTTTGACATAACCCTGAATTTAGAAAGTGAAAGCTAAATATTCTAATATAAATAGAAGTAATTCTGAGTTCCAGGTGAAATCAATGTTTTGTGGTCTAAGTAACATTATAAAAAAGAAAAGGAAGCTAAATCATGTGCCTTCCAGGTAATCTCTCAACAATTACGTTTAAAAGTAAAATTCAATATTATTGTTGACACTTGAAAAAGGTGTGGTAGGGGTAAATTAATGCAGTCTGTTATCACAACACAGAGTGAACAAGGCTGGCAGGATGTATATTCAATGAAATTGGACAGTGGGTGGTATCTACAGGGGTAGTATTTTTTTTTTGTCATCTGACCCCNCCTGCCCCCCCCCCCCCCCTCCCTTAGCCCCGTCCACCTCTGTCACTGAAACAATGTAGGGTAGTGATAGATCGAGTTTTGTTATATTTCACGGACGGAAAGATAGGCTAAATGGTCTATCAGAAGAGAAAACTATGCTTTGAGGTAACAAATCAAACACAAGTGGATAAAAGAAAGGTTTAACTATCACAAAATATACATAAAATTTGGTGAGATGAGAATTACTAACGAGAGGTGAGTTGGGATGCAAACACCAAGATTTAGTAGGATGTGATGTATATAGTGGAATAAAAGTTCTGTGTTGTAAGGAAGGATAGAGTAAGTAATCATATAATATATAAAAACTTTAGTCTGTGATGTGCCACTTATTTAATAGAGTGTGAATATAAAAATGTAAACAATCTAAAAGTACGTTCCTTATCACTAAGTTTCTTTTGAATCCATGGTATTTTAATTCTCATTCTATTGTATATTCTATTATATGTAGGCTCCACAAACATAAGTTAAACTACTACCTTAGCTATTGTATATTTAATTTAGATAAAATAAGTTTTGAATATTGTATAGGCACTGCATATTTGTTCTTTCTATTCGTTGATTCATTCAAGACTATATATGCTTGCTTACAATTATTGTAAGCAGAATATAATTAAATTTAAATTCTTGAAAAAAAAATTGAAAATTTTTAACTCTCTGTTTTCTGGGGTTTTTTTGGGACTAGGTACTAATATGTACTAATTACGCTAATGGTTTTAGGGATTATGAAGGTCATATTTAGAATAATTGTACACGCATTTGCATGGATAAAGATTGGAAAATTATTTTGGAGTAACCATCTTCAGTACATCCGTCCTATTTTTGAACCTCAATATCCCCATCATCGTCTACTGTGATATCTGCGCCTTTGACCATACGACCACTGAAGTGGGTTTTTCAGAATTGAAAATTAATACATGTTTACAAGTATGGAAATTATATTTGTTTTTAGACTAGCTAGAAGCAAATTCTCAAAGTATATTTATATTTCCTCATCCACTACCTAGAGAGCTAAAAGGGGTGTCATTACATGTCCATCTAAGTAGCCAAAATAGAGTCATTACATATCTGTCTAAGCAGCCAAAATAGAGTCATTACATGTTCGTTGAAGCAGCCAAAATAGAGTCATTACATGTTCGTTGAAGCAGCCAAAATATAGTCATTACATGTCCATCGAAGAAGCCAAAATATAGTCATTACATGTTAGTTGAAGCAGCCAAAATAGAGTCATTAAATGTTCGTCGAAGAAGCCAAAATAGAGTCATTACATGTTCGTTGAAGCAGCTAAAATAGAGTCATTACATGTTCGTTGAAGAAGCCAAAATAGATTCATTACATGTCCGTTGAAGCAGCCAAAATAGAGTCATTATATGTTCGTTGAAGATGTAACACCACCCTTATTCTCCCGAGAATTAAGGCGGGTACACAAGATTTTAAATTAAATATAAAATACCAAAAACACATAAACAATAATTGCAGAGGAGCTGGTAGGACTGTCATATGACAAATAGGCCGTACGGCATATAGGTCATTCTGCTTCCACGAACCCACTCTACAAATATTATTTAGGAGACTCAAAATTTAGCCAATATCAGGGTAGAGGACAGGACCTATATCATTCAATTAGATCCTATACCGGACTACTATACGAGAAGAGAAGCATTAACATAAGATATGAAATTATTTATTTGGATAATAAGCAGATAATCATATTATAATCAAAAAAGGTCAATATTAAGAAATAAGATAAATTTATAAATATAAACATATGTGTATATTAGAAGAATAATACTAATTGTTTATTTTTAGCAATACCCCCAATTTGAACGAAGAATATAAATATATATAATATACTTGAAATATAACAAATCACCCAAAATTAAATAATAATAATAATATATAAAATTATTATAAAATTAATAACGATGGGTCTGCACGATCATCCTGATTTGAATACTAATATCAATACATAGCAGTAGAAAATCTAATAAAAACAGGCCTCAGTGACCATCCTCAATAGTATTAAAGCTTATTTTTAATAAATACAGTAATGGTCTTTTCTCGTCAAAATAAATACACGTTAGCACAATTCAACAAATTACAAAAGGGGAATAGCAAAAAAAATTAAAGTGTAAAAACTTATTTACTGCCAGATGGGCTCTAAGTTTTCTTTTACCTAAATCTAGCATTTACAAAACCTCAACATCTTATGCCTTACGGGGTATGAAGTATAACAGACCATACAAAAACTTGCAAACATTTAATCGTAGCAACATTTTCCGACGGGCTATTTTATATATATATATATTTGTAATATTTGTATATATATATGTGTGTGTAATATTTGTACAAAGCTAATACATTAAAAAAACTGAATGACGTCTCACGCCATACGGGGTATACATTATGTGCAATAATAGTCCCACTAAAAAAAAAAAATTCCCAAAATGAAAATATCACAACCATTTCCCTGATATTAGTCCGAGAAAACGCAGCTAACACGCGAGTCCAAAAATTCCCAAAATGAAAATATCACAACCATTTCCCTGATATTAGTCCGAGAAAACGCAGCTAACGCTCGAGTCCAAAAAAAGGGACTTCGCTTTTTATTTTCAAACGTAATAAACTTGCTAACATAATTTACCATAATTAAACCAATCTATAAAAAAATCACGGTTATATACATTATCCACATCAATGGTTATATAATTTAAATAAAATAATAATATTCATGGCCAAAAAGGTATTTTGAGAATATAAAAGCCGAACCGTAATTTATACCTTATGAACATCCTTGACACCAAGATGTGTCCAAGGACGGTATCCTGACAAGAGTGATTACCATACACAGAGTAGAGGTATATATACGATAGCTCTAGCTCAGGAGGGGGGAGAGAGGGGTTAGCACAAACAAAGGAGAACAAGAAACAAAGAAGAGAGGGACGGGGTGGTATTACAACGGGTAGAAACATCTACAAGCTCGGTGAACCATCTAGAACAATACTTTAGCAATACGTCGCTTTCTCGGACTGCAACGTCACAGAGTTCCCAGCATGCCTCGGGTGAAGTCAAAGTTCAGTCTGTTGCACTTTTCACACAGTTAGTACGTGCGCAACTTTCATAGTGGTATGAGGTGATCTTGGGGGAATCGACTGGGGGAGGCACAACAAGCAAAATGGGGCCTAGGTGAGTTGACTCTATCCTATGTAGGCGTAGTTGAAATTATATTGTCCTTTTTTATTGTTTTTGCGTTTAAATTTCGTAGCTTTAATACGATAAACGCTTCAAATAACCCAAAATAGAGTCATTACATGTCTATTGAAGCAGCCAAAATATAGTCATTACATGTCTATTGAAATTATCAAATGGTGTCAATTCATATCTGTTTTAGTACTAAGATAAGCCTATTGAAGTATCCTAATAGGTGTGTTGAATAATCATATGCGTATAGATAGATGTTTGTCAAAACTTTATGTAATATGTGTTGAAGTAGTAAAATGTGTCACTTGACAAAACTGGCAGCTTGAATAGTATCACTATACTATTATCATTTTAGTAATATATAACTTTTCATATAAAAATTCATAATAGTTTACTTGATAAAAAAATGGCCCTAGTCCATTAGTATTCAGAGATAACTTTTCAAAACAAAAATATTTTTAAAAAACTTTATGCATTGTGGCGAGTACTACTTTATGAAATATTATAATGAAAATACAAACATGTTAATATATTTTAAAAATAAAAATATAATATATCGTAAGCCAGCTTATGCTGGGAGTGTTGAAGAGAAAGTAAACCAGACAAGTGACGTTGCAGCATACCTAATAGCTCAAACAATAATGATACTGCTTTATATCCAGAGATCCTTCTTAAATATAGCAATTCGTCAAATTTCAGTAAGCGGTACATCCTGATTGCCCTGGAAAGGTGACTGTCTTACTCTGACGGATTACACTTTGTTCTTTTCATGCAAGCTCCACCATAAGGTGATCCATCAAGTTAATATTTCTACCTTTCACGGTAAACGTAGTGTATTGTACATTGTATGTGACTAAACATGCTCCACACACAAATATAACGAATTGTGTCACTTTGCCACTTGTTCACCTCTCAATATGTTACATCATCTTTCGTCTGGACCACTTTCCTCTTCTCCTGAGGGGAGAGAGAACAGCTCGATCACAATCAATCTTGCTCGTTCACGTAGCTGAGTGGTTCGAACAGTCGACTACGCGTCCAGGAGACATTGTTCCCATACCAAGTGGTATATATTCAATTAGGTTCTTTATTTCCGACCAATATTATCTTTCTTCTCGCTGAGCCTGTGATCAACTAAGACATATATGCTACCGTTGGAGGTGAGCTTTATTGCGGGCAGGAAATGTATGTTTTTAGTGTAAGGATTTAAATCTATGTTTATCGATAATCTAGATATAATATAGACTCTATTTATTGACATAATAGATAATTTTATCTTGATATTAAGATTTTAGATACCTCGATTCTTAACTTTCATTTTCCATTAAATGAAAGTTCTCGAATTTAAATTAAAGGGGTTTGTTTAAAAAAAGTTAATTAGTCTTTTGTATCCATTAATAACTTGGCTGCCGTTTCATTTTAATGCTGTCAAATGATAACATAATCTTTATGTTCTAGTAATCTTCAAAAATCATCACTTAATTGACTTGAGTATTTGAAATTTTATTATTAATTATATGATACAAATTAATTTGGTCGTATTAATCTAACTAGTTTCTCTTTATTATTTGTATTTTATAATTGTTCTTCTTAACGTAGTAGATCATTGTTTATAAATTATTATGTTTTAAAGTGAGGTTGGATGTAAAAATTATTAATTTAAATACTTCAATGGAACGGTGTTTGAACTTAAACATGCCATTTATGAGTAATTTTCATTAATATACTCAGAATAAGTTAATATATTACAACGGCTACAGTAAAGGTAGCTCTTTATTGAAAGTTTTATTTATCTATTCTGAATATTTATGTTGACGCACAAAGTTTCATTCCATCACAAACAGTTTCTCGCTTATTGGAAAGTTCGTAATTTTGGAATGTAGCACACACTTACACAGAGGTATCCATTTGTAAATAGTGAATAACCCGAATCAATAATTCAAAACTCGAGTTAAAGCATTAGGAATCATACTCGATAAAAGGTCTAGTTGTGACATCACTTGTCTTAAGTAGCTCAATAATCAAGGCAATAAATCTTTTTCGAATGATAACTACCATCCCTTGTATAACGATTTGAAGTCAGGGGAGAACTGATATCATTCGGATGATAATCACCCTCCCTTGTATAACTATTTGAAGTTAGGGGAGAACTGATATAATTCGGATGATAATCACCATCCCTTGTATAACTATTTGAAGTCAGGTGAGAACTGATATAATTCGGATGATAATCACCCTCCCTTGTATAACTATTTGAAGTTAGGGGAGAACTGATATCATTTGGATGATAATCACCATCTCTTGTATAACTGTTTGAAGTCAGGGGAGAACTGATATCATTTGGATGATAATCACCATCCCTTGTATAACTATTTGAAGTTAGGGGAGAACTGATATCAATTGGATGATAATCACCATCCCTTGTATAACTATTTGAAGTTAGGGGAGAACTAATATCATTTGGATGATAATCACCATCCCTTGTATAACTATTTGAAGTCAGGGGAGAACTGATATCATTCGGATGATAATCACCATCCTTTGTATAACTATTTGAAGTCAGGGGAGAACTGATATCATTCGGATGATAATCACCATCCCTTGTATAACTATTTGAAATTAGGGGAGAACTGATATAATTCGGATGATAATCACCATCCCTTGTATAACTATTTGAAATTAGGGGAGAACTGATATCATTCGGATGATAATCACCATCCCTTGTATAACGATTTGAAGTTAGGGGAGAACTGATATCATTCGGATGATAATCACCCTCCTTTTTCTAACTATTTGAACAGTAATATTTTATTGCACAATTTAAACAATTTTTTAGGCTATAAAATACCAATTCTATGATTTAAAATAATTATAGTTCAGTAGCTATAAGGGGTAAAGCTTGCTTGTCTTATGATCTTCGCGTACCATTGTTAAAGTAAAGTACTTAAGCTATGAAGCTGAAAATTAGTATAAAGAGACATTCATTTGATGTGTACACAATGAAATATTTATAATACTAATAAAATATTATTTATAATATACAATACACAATTAAATATTTATAATATTAATAATATTATTAATATTTCATTATTTATACATCATATGAATATGAAAGTACATGAAAAGAATTAAAAAAGCATGTTTGACTTCTTATGACTCGTTAATTGTAATAGTTTGAAATTAGCAAATCACTATTTATAGCTTGTATACATTTATTAAAATAGTGAAATAAAGTATTTATTAGACTATCAATGAACTTAACTGACTGACTCACTGAACTAAGTACGTACAGGGTTTCAAGTATTAATTTACCCTATTCTTTGGACCACAAACAATGGGGAAGATCTAAAACATTATATTACGTGCATTCAAATATAATATTATTTCAATTAAATCTTTGGTAACAATCTCTTATTTGACACATGTTTAGATGAATATATTAAAATGTCTGGAGATGATAAATATAAATAAAGATGGTGAACGTATGAAATTAAAATAATAATAAAAAAATCTAGCAAATTAACATATGTTTTATCTTGAGGTTTTCTTAATTCAGCCTTGATAACTATATAGTGTAGAATGCTTTTGGCAGGAAAATAGCCTTATAGATGGTTGTTCCTATTGAGGAAGTGTTAACATATTTAGTTAACTTATAATAATATGTGAAATAGGGAATAATTAATATATTCATGCGTATACTGCTTCTTACTAGCTATCTGGGATTTCCGGATACTCACACTCATACTAGTATAATATGGGTTAAGTTTATAAGCACTGTGCCTGCATTTTATTAAAGGGAGAGTGAAAAAACCCTCAGAAGATCCAGCTGGTATTCAAACCCTGAGCAAACCATACAAGAATGTTGACTTAGTAATGTACCCACTGATTTGGGTAATATATTGTAACATTACATGGTATAATGTTACAACTGGACCCCGCTCCATACTGACGTGATTAGAGATTTGTAACATTACGTGGTATAATGTTACAACTGGACAACAAAGCTTACTACCCGCTCCAATAAATTCAACTCAATTAGGATCCCTACAATAGTATTTTTCTCTGTTGTAGTTCTTGTAGGCTAAGAAGACATAATAGAAACAATGCTGGACAATATATTTATTACTCAATCCAATTCTAAGTATTAATTTGTTCGTGTACTTACAATACTAATCTGCTCACAATAGAATCCTGCAAGGCTGGCCGGCACCTGGACTCCTAGATTGGCGAGTGGGTCAAGGGAGATCCAGTGGGTCAACAAAGCGTCCCGGCACTCCGACTGTACTAGCGTGAAATGAACCGAGAACTATCAACATCAACTAGAAGACAATTATGTATCCGACCCCTGACGGAGACTAGAGGAACCTCCTTCAAAACATCGGGTGATTGGAGATATTCACGGATATTCCGATGGAGCAAGCGGAATCAACAATGGTCTACGTGACTGTTTGAAGGCATCGTTGACGTCATCATGCGTATGTTTGGTGAATTCCCACCCCCTTCCATAACAACGAAATCCCTATATAATGGCCGTGCAAGCTTGCCATAATGGACTATCCTACGATCAACGATCGACGACAGACCATTGTCATGGACCTGGACAATGGCTGGAGAAAACTTGTAAAATGTATCAAAATCGTCGCTTAGACGGGTGGAGTTATGAACTCTAACTTCTTTATAAACTTTAAACTTTTTGCATATAATATTCAGTTTCAAAATCTAACGTATTAATATTTTGATCGTCAATCTATGTCTAAACATTCTATCTTAGATAGGTCGCCGCTCGGGCGCTGTAACTTTTGCTTATATTTTTATTCTCGTAAATATCCTCAGTTATGTGCTGATTAGAAGTTTGACTTGTTAATATTATATTGTTTGGAATTGTAGAGTAATTTTTTTTTCGAAGTAACTTTTCATATTTAAAATTATGGTTTGAATTAACGTAACGTGATGTAACTTTTTATTGGAATTTAAATTAGGATGACTTTAATCTTTTGTAACGTAAGTTCTGTTTGAACAGCTAAAGTTTTGTTAATTGATGGAACTGTTAGTTCCATATTCTAAGTCAGATCTGATAGTCCCGTGGGAGTTTGGCTTATGTCTGGTAGTCAAACCCTCACGTTGTGTAGACTCTGTTGTATAGTCGTCAAATTTAAATCTTTATATTTATGATATCGTTTTCTGTGAATTACGAAACCTTTGGAACCATATCAAGGTGCCCATTAGGCCCTTATAATTTTGTATCGCATTTAAAAATATTCGCTTTGTTATTGTCTCTTATAGACTGGACTATCAATATTATGATGGATTTCATGTTTCCTTTTGTTTAAACACTTGCGCAACTTTAATGATATAAAGTTGTTGGCTTCGAGCATAATTTCCAACTGTACTCATAATGATATAATGAGACCAATTTTTGTTATCTGCGCTATTGTCATTTAATTGAATAAACTGCTCATTTTGTTGAATCTATATATTTTTTATAATTTCCATTTTTTGTATGTTAAGTTCATCCTCTCCCTTTTATCCCTTTTGTTGGCCGGGGGGTACAGGACTCAGAGAGGGTGCAACAATATGATTAGGAAGCTATTTACTGCTTTAGTTATATTATTTAATGATTTTTAAAGGAATAATTTTTTGGTAGATTCTACCATTTTTTCAATAGAATTAAATTATCTTTCAAGCTCAATGCGTTGTAAATGTTTTAGTTAAAAGCTATCCTGTATCCCAGAAAATAAGTGAATTGGGATAAGGGGTCATTTTCGTCTGATCCTGTTTCCTGGTGATGGGGAGGTTGGGGTTTGAATCCCATCAGGTATACTGAGCGTGGATATCCTATATGGTTTTACACCCTTCTTCCTCGTGAATACGGATACATATTCAATAAATGTTAAGTCCCTACTTCTCCATTAGTATGAATACGAGTTTATCTGGGCTTGTGAAAAGACTCGAAGAATGAAAAATAACAATAAACCTTTTTAAAAACTGCGTCTTACTATCTATTCAGTTTATACGCCCTCATACTAATTACTCTAATGTGTTACGAGTGAGAAATGTTTAATTTAGAGGAAGTGTACCCAAATTTGCGTGGAGGGAGTGTGGGAAACCATCTAGCAAAAACCACCCTCAGTGTACCTGACAAGGAGTGAGCCCCGATCTCCACATCATCGACAGTCTAGTCTAGTGTGAGCTTGATGCTTTAGACCATTGGTTCCCAACCTGAGGGCGATTTGGGTTATCAGGGGGGCAATAAATAAGTGGGGGGCGATGAGTATTCAAAGGGGGAAAAATTAAAATAGTACTGTACAGTAGAAGTTGCCGGGTAGCACGAGTCACTGGCTATTCTCTACCGGCGAGTTCACTGCACTCACCCCTCTTCACAGTCCCTCACCTTTGTTGTTCAGCGCGGCCGACTGGTGACTCAACCCCCTCCCCCTCCGGCCAACACAACACACTTGCCATTGACCTACATTCGTCTTTAGTCTTCACTAGCCTTTGTGTTCCTCACCATCAGTTTTTGTGCGTGTCTTTTTTGTTTTTGTGCGTTTGTTTTGAAGTGTAGAAGTTCATGCACAATGGATTCAAAAAAGAAGAAGTGTCGTCAATACTCATCTGAGTATTTAAAATTCGGTTTTATCGCGTCACCACAAAATGTGCAATTTCCACATT
>CABFVZ010002799.1:77875-99594 GCA_902151445.1 Timema monikensis
TGAATGTGGGGAATGCCAGGCCTCCACCGTGGTTCGGATTCCACGTTAAACTGTAGGTCCTCCATTTCATCTCACAATCACCCTACCATTACACATTAGCGTAAGTGCGTATAACCCGAATGGGTAGTAAGACGCGGTGCTAATAATAATAATAATAATAATAACAATAATAATAATAACATATTTAGTTGAAAAAGGATTAAGTTATGTTGTACAGCTCCTCACAAAACAAAGAAATAAGTTGGACATTTGCCTCAAAGGAGACTTGCGCCTGAACTTGACGAACATAAGGCCGGATATTCAAGCTTTAACTGAAATCCACCAAGCACAAGACAGCCATTGAAAAGGTAAAATAAAACAATAACTAATTTTCAAACTTTCATTTATTTTTTCAAATTTTAACTGTCAACTTTTTTAATTTTTCCAGATTCCAATTTAAAAATGAAAACAAGTACTCCGGTTTTTTAAATGTACATCAATGATCTTAGTTAATTATTTCACTTCTTTGTTATTTAAAAAAATCTTTAAAAATGTACATTTTTTTCTATTTTATTCAAGAGTGACCGGATAAAACTGCTTTGGTTGTTTTTATATACGGTAGTAAAATTGTTTATAATAATAAAACTGCTTTATTATTTACACCTTACTTCAAATTAAAATTAGGCATACAATGAAAAGGGGGCGATAGGTGTTAGTCAACCTCCAGAAAGGGGAGATGGGCCACAAAAGGTTGGGAACCACTGCTTTAGACCATGCGGCCGCCGAAGCTGGTAAAAATATAAAACGTCCTCTGCTCACAATATGTTCTGGTAGGGGCTACATACTTCCTGCGGCACAGAACTGTCGAGGAGTTGCAGAGGTATCGTTTGTGATGAGCAGAAAGTGTATTTACAAACCAAACAATAACAATATTTCTGGCTCCAAGTTTGCTCTGTTTATTATTGAGACTGGTCTTGTACTCTACTCTTATCGCAGACATCTTGGTTCCTAGCTGACTGCAGCCTCCGGTGGAGTTGGTTCAATCTCATGCACTGCCCCAGTTGGCACGAGAGCTTGGTCTACAGTGTAATGTCTGGTTTGACCTTCTACGAGCATAGTGGAAAAAATAATCGATATTATTTGGATGTAGTGTATTTATTTATTTGAATACATCAACACTAAAAGAGATTTTCATCGTTGGTTGAGTGGTTTATTGTTAATTCTGGTAGTTACAGTGGGGGTTATGTTATATATTATTTCTAATGTGGTTTTCATCTTCTTTCTTAACCCTATTGCGGGTGTATCCTCTTTAACGCACTACCTCTCTTATATATATTATAAAATTTTAATAATATTCATAGTTACAGTAAAGAGAGATATTTTGCATCTACATAAATGTAATCTATTATATAAGATAAATTATTACAGCATGTGTATAACCAGAACGGCTACTATAATAGGTCGCTGCAAAAAACTCACAAAGATAATACCAATAACAATTATTATAGAAAAATAATAATATAATAGTTCTGTATCATGTTATAACACTAGTTAATGCACCCGTTCTTTGAACAAAGAATCTTTTAAATAGCTTTTTATTAATTTTTTAGAAAATTAAATTAAAATAAAGTGGAAAATAACCAAAGGTTAAATTATTTTCAAATATTAATACATGAAATGGTTTGAATTGTGTGGAAAAACGTTAAACGTTGGTTATCTAAAACATTATAATAATATAACTTAATCTTAAAATATCTTAAAAGATTATTTCTCTTTTGAAGGTTGAACTAGATTTTCATATACACGATATAATTAAGATGTCTTATACACGTCCTTGAAAGTGTTCAATGTAGAGTCAGCATGATTGTGGGAGGACCAGTAAATGTTTGTTAAGGGGAAATATTTCCAATGAAAATAGTGATCAAACCATTATAAGCTATTCGTTCACATTAACAGATATTTAACAAACTTCAACAACTTTCAGTAATAATTTTAAACGCTTTGAATTTTAAACTATGCAAGTTAATATACGAATCAAGAAGGAAGTGGTGTAAAAAGTCTATAAAAATATTATCTTTAATTTTTTAACAGTGATTTCATTTTAACTAAATGCAATATTATCATTTTTATTTGTAGTAAAAACGTGTCGACATAAATAAAAGGTTTAACACGAAAACAAACTTAAAAACTTACTAAATAAAACTAAAATATACATAATTCATGAGAGGGTATGTCTGTTTGAGGATGAAATATTTAATAAATAGTTAAATTGATGGAATTATTTAAATACAAAAGCCAATGGGTAATTATCTATAGCTCACCTCATTTTTAATTTTCATTGATGTCTCCCAACAAACTTCATATAGGCCATAATTACAATATAATTTACACTCCGTTTACCCTGAAAGGCAGTAATCTCTCCTTGATGGATTACATTATGGTTCTATCTTATGAACTGGACCAGATTAGAGATATACACACACAAACAACTCACTATTGAATTGGTGGTGACTTTATAAGGGGATCATAAAACTATTTAAAATACATTAATCTATATAAATATATAGACTTAATTTTGAAAGTGAGCATTATCGATCACTTTTTTTTAAGCTATAACTATGCCCTCAAAGTAGAACACTTCATAACACTTTATTTAACACTTTTGTGAACCTTAAGTACTATTTTAACTTTTCTACAAACCATTTTAACCTACTTATTAAATGTTTTATGATTAGTTAATTAAACTTAAATTAATATGCAAATGTTACTTTACAATGAATGAACTCTAAATTCAGATATTAAAGTAATGTTTAGCTAAATAAATAAACATTTAATTCAATTAATCATTTTATTTTAATTATTCCTGCAGGAAAAGTCCATTTACCCTCAAAGGTATCACTCTTAACTGATTTATTACACTATGGTGTAGCTTATAAGAAAGGGCCATAGTGTAATCAAACTAGGTAAGACTGTAGACTTTCAGAGTAAATAGTGTGTTCCTAGTATAGAATCCATCTTCAAATGCTCTCTGAAGAGAAGAATGAGAACAAATTATATCATGTTCCGACACTTGAGGTCCTACTATCATTTTAACCATACTTTAATGTGACGGGTCGGGACAAAACTGCGAAATAAAAGTACACTGTGCTGACATTCAACACTATTCATTCTTCCCATAAATATAAAGCTAGATATAAAATTAAGATTGGAAACAAAATGTTTGGAGTTAGTTATGTCATACAAATTATCTCTGACGTCTCTTGTCATGTTGGAAGATTGTTAACTCTAAGGATAGTCAGATTACTAACCTTGGGTTAAATCTATCCTGCTTGCAGTTGCACAATACTGACTGACTGGTGGGAAGATGGTTAACTCTCTCCTGCTTGCAGTTGCACAATACTGACTGACTGGTGGGAAGATGGTTAACTCTCTCCTGCTTGCAGTTGCACACTACTGACTGACTGGTGGGAAGATGGTTAACTCTCTCCTGCTTGAAGTAGCACACTACTGACTGACTGGTGGGAAGATGGTTAACTCTCTCCTGCTTGCAGTTGCACACTACTGACTGACTGGTGGGAAGATGGTTAACTCTATCCTGCTTGAAGTAGCACACTACTGACTGACTGGTGGGAAGATGGTTACTTATACCCTGCTTGCAGTTGCACACTACTGACTGACTGGTGGGAAGATGGTTACTTATACCCTGCTTGCAGTTGCACACTACTGACTGACTGGTGGGAAGATGGTTACTTATACCCTGCTTGCAGTTGCACACTACTGACTGACTGGTGGGAAGATGGTTAACTCTCTCCTGCTTGCAGTTTCACACTACTGACTGACTGGTGGGAAGATGCTTAACTATACTTTGCTTGCAGTTGCATACTACTGACTGGTGGGAAGATGGTTAACTCTATCCTGCTTGAAGTAGCACACTACTGACTGACTGGTGGGAAGATGGTTAAATCTATCCTGCTTGAAGTAGCAAACTACTGACATATTGGTGGAAAGCTCTGTAACTTCAAGGAAAATAAATGGAAAACTATGTTAGATGAAATCATGGCAGTGGTGATTTAATTTCCATTTTGTTAAATCATCAATATCCCCAAGGGATATCTTAAACAATCCCTAAACGTTATAACAATGTTAATAATTACGTGTAAAAAGAATGTTATGTGGCATAACTTACTCTTCCCTAGTATAGTAATTAAACTAATAAAAAAATCTTTATTTTTATGAAAAATAGTAAAGGAGAGAGGGATTTCATCATAAACGTAGTTCACAAAAGGTAATTTTTGAATTATTTATTTCAAAAATTTTGTTGGGTGAAATATAATCATTTGACTGGTGTAGAAGAAACATAGCGTTATATTGTATGAATATAAGATTTATAGAAAGAGTTAGATAACTATCAAATTTCCCTAACATTGGTTACTATTGGGTTTTTTCATTTGGTGTAATATTATTTAAGAGGATTTAAATTATTCTTTTATTTAATTTTACAATTGATTGACTTTATCAATGGTAACGGTACACCACTGTTAACAAGAGTACATTTTAAGTAGAGTCAATATAGTTAACTTCACTAATTGTTGTACCACAGAGATATTCAATTTCCGTCCCAATCTTAGGTTATTTAATCAAAAATACCAAAGATTGCCTTAAATGATGAGTTATAATTGACTTTGAGCTTAGTTCATACCTTGTTAGTTCTATGTGGGTATTTAGTGCACTAAGATAAAGTCCTGGTTTGGTTTGTATTAAGGCTGGATTTTTAACTATACCGGGTATATTTAAAATATTTGAGATTATCTCAACGTTAAAAACACAATTTGTATTTTTACTTTATGGGAATATACTATATTATCTTTGAATGACATGTTTACACCTATGGTAGTCATTGTATCAACAAGATTTAAGCTTTAGTTACCAGTAGTTCTGTGAACAGTAGACCTCACTCCCTCCATATTATTATCGCTACTACAGTCTTACTAGTAATTCTATTAATAGTAGATCTCACTCCCTTCATGTTTTTATCATTACTGCAGTCTTAATAGTAATTATATTAACAGTAGATCTCACTCCCTTCATGTTATTATCGTTACTACAGTCTTACTAGTAATTCTATTAACAGTAGATATCACTCCCTCAATGTTCTTATTGTTACTACAGTCTTACTAGTAGTTCTGTGAACAGTAGACCTCACTCCCTCAAATGTTATTATGGTTACTACAGTATTACTAGTAATTCTATTAACAGTAGATCTCACTCCCTCAATGTTCTTATTGTTACTACAGTCTTAATAGTAGTTCTGTGAACCGTAGACCTCTCTCCCTCCATGATATTATCTATATTACATTCGGAAAAAAAAATATTTTGAGTTCAAATTTAAAGATTTCTAATAATTATTTCTTGGGTTTGAAATTGATATTGTTTCTTGGTAATAAAATTAGACAGAAGAGTATTTAAATACTTTATTCAATAGTACATTGTATTCGCAGATAATAACTATGGCTCACGTTGTTTAAGACGTAAGTCTCGCAGTATATTTAAAACATTTAAAAAATGTACTTGATTGCTCACTTATAATATTAAACTCAAATCACTTTGGATGAGTTATTAAATGATACATCTTTGAACATTCACCATATTGAAACGAATGTGGAAATCCAAAAACTATCTTCATACATCGCTCAGCTTAGGCTATGAGAATGTTCCTGCCAAATTTAATTAAAATTGGTTCACATCTTTTGAAGTTATAACTTAATAAATAAGACATGCGGATCTTTGCGAAGTCGCCATCATGAAACGAATAAACTATGTATGTACATATTTTGTTAGGTCTTGATTAATAAATTGTCCCTGAAAAATTTAACTGAATTAAGTAAACGCATTTGACAGCTATATCAAAACACATCCGGATAGAGACAAAGGCACAATTTAAAACATGTCCTCGCTACGCTAGGTAAATCGAAATAATATTTTATTTTATATTTGTTTAGCACCACGTCTTACTACCCGTTCAGGTTATACGCTTAAGTACTAACTACGCTAATGGATTAGGAATAGGGAAGGTTAAATTTAAATGAAGTGAACCCGAATTCACGTGGAGGGAGAGTGGAAAACCATTTAGAAAAAACAAAACAAAAAAAAAGTTCACCTGACTGAGATTCGTAACTCACTCAATCTTTCCGTCCTCGGTAGATGAGCTCAACACGACCAGGGCGTTAGCCAAGTACGCCAATGAGATAGGTAATCAAAATAATAAGTTATATCCATCTTTAAACTCTGCTGTAAATGATTATGTTGTAGCACCACTAGATTTATAAGGAAAGTATGAAGAAGAAGAGGTGCTATATATCCACGCCAGTATGTTGGAGCAGTGGGACGATTAATTCTCGCAACTTCTTCTCGGTTTCGTATTGGCCGAGGCATTGGGATATAGGAAACCACGCTGGAGCCTGCATGGATATCCCTAAGGAGTATAGCCTGTTGACAGGAACTTTCCAACAAGTACAGTCGCTCCATAATTTATTGATACTTTATTCACAGTTTTTAAGTTATTACACATACTTTAAAGGAAGCGTTTTTTTCCATTTTGATCTCCATTATTTTTATAAATGGAATGTAATAAAAGTTTTAAATAACATTTTTAGAAGCAAACTAAATTTAATCATGAAAACGAAACATAAAACAAAATTTATTTATGCGCCACTGTATAAAAAGGAAATATTATCTCTTAGATATTATTTACTAGCCATTTTATTCCCTACCCTTTTCCCTTTTCTAATATTAAGTTTTTTTTTTTTTTAATTTTATGTAATATATTGTACATTTACAACCCCCACTGAAGTGTTAAAATCATTCGAAACAAACATTTCTAAGTGGATCAGTTTAAAGTGAGGTGACCTGGTGGTCTAGGGGTAAGGTGTCAGATTTCTATGCTGGCGGCCGGGGTTCAATCCTCGGTCCCGGCACAGATTTATCTGATTACCAAACCCTTCCTTCACCTCTGACAAGACATCTTGTTAATGTGGGGAATGCCAGGCCTCCACCGTGGTTCGGATTCCACGTTAAACTGTAGGTCCTTCATTTCATCTCACAATCACCCTACCATTACACATTAGCGTAAGTGCGTAAAACCCGATTGGGTAGTAAGACGCGGTGCTAATAATAATAATAATAATAATAATAGTTTAAAGTGTTTGTTTTGTTACATTATGTTCTGTGAAACTAGTGTGAAGTATAGATTGCTTTCCGATTCTTCAAGTGCATCAGTGTAAGGTGTTTGTTTTGTTACATATCTTCTGTGACATCAGTGTGAAGTATTTGTTGCGCAGTAGTGTAAAGTGTGAATACCTTTCCCGTTCTTCCAGTGCAGCAGTGTAAAGTGTGAATACCTTTCCTATCCTTCCAGTGCAGCAGTGTTAAGTGTGAATTGCTTTTCTATTCTTCTATTGCAGCACTATAAAGTGTGAATTGCTTTCCTATTCTTCCAATGCATAAGTGTAAAGTGTGAATACCTTTCCCATTCTTGAATACCTTTCCCATTCTTCCAGTGCAGCAGTGTAAAGTGTGAATACCTTTCCTATCCTTCCAGTGCAGCAGTGTTAAGTGTGAATTGATTTTCTATTCTTCTATTGCAGCAGTATAAAGTGTGAATTGCCTTTCTATTCTTCTATTGCAGCAGTATAAAGTGTGAATTGCTTTCCTATTCTTCCAGTGCATAAGTGTAAAGTGTGAAGACCTTTCCCATTCTTCCAGTGCAGCAGTGTAAAGTGTGAATTGCTTTCCTATTCTTCCAGTGCATAAGTGTAAAGTGTGAATACCTTTCCCATTCTTCCAGTGCTGCAGTGTGAAGTGTGAATACCTTTACTATTATTCCAGTGCAGCTGTGTAAATTGTGAATGGCTTTTCTATTCTTTAAATGCAGCCGTGTAAAGTGTGAATACCATTCCCATTCTTCCAGTGCAGAAGTGTAAAGTGTGAATACCTTTTCTATTTTTCCAGTTCAGCTGTGTAAGGTGTTTGTTTTGTTACATATCTCCGGTGACATCAGTGTGAAGCATTGGTTGCTTTACCATTCTTCCAGTGCAGCAGTGTTAAGTGTAAATACCTTTTCTATTTTTCCAGTGTAGCTGTGTAAATTGAGAATGGCTTTATTATACTTTCAATGCAGCAGTGTAAAGGGTGAATTGCTTTTCTATTCTTCTATTGCAGCAGTGTAAAGGGTGAATTGCTTTCTATTCTTCCAGTGCAGAAGTGTAAAGTGTTAATACCTTTTCGATTCTTTCAATGCAGCAGTGTAAAGGGTGAATTGCTTTTCTATTCTTCTATTGCAGCAGTGTAAAGTGTGAATTGCTTTCTATTCTTCCAGTGCAGAAGTGTAAAGTGTGAATTGCTTTTCTATTCTCTATAGCAGCAGTGTAAAGTGTGAATGGCTTTTCTATTCTTCCACTCATCGGCGTAAGGTGTGAATATCTATCACATTATTCCGGTGCATCAGAATAAAGTGTGAATCTCTTTTCTATTATTCCAGTGAAACAGTGTAAAAGTTCACCCGTCAACAAAGTTACATTACTCATTGTGAAAAACTACTTTTTTTTTCTTATGCTGTATTTGTTCGCATCAAGTATACGCCAAAGAAAGTATTTTACAGTGTTCACTTTAGGATGATGTTCTGACATTTCAACATTAATATATTTATTATAGCCTTTATGAAAAGCTTAAATGGCAATTCTAAAGTCTAGGAAACAATTTAATCAAAAGCACAAGAAATGACTAACTGAATGTTGATATAAAATGTTTATATATATATATATATGTGTGTGTGTTTATTTGATTTTTACAAAAGAAACCAGTTGTACAGTAAGATGCACAATAAACTCTATCCATATAAATCTAGTTTGAAGTTAATCGTATTGGTTATTAATGCGACAGAAAATAATATTGACTATTAAAAGGTGATTGTTACTGTTTCCCCCCATAATTCCCTTACATTACCTTGAAGGGGATCAAACCTTTATGCCGTCGAGTGGATCATAGGTGAGCGATCAATTTAACTTTATTATTTTGTATCGTTTATAAATATTGACACGCGGGCAGATACATAAGTCGTAATTTATACGATTTGACAGTGATAGGTTAGTAGAGATGCAAATTCCAAGCTCGTATTCTGAGAGGATATTTTCAAATTAATTCCCACTCTATTTCTTAGAAAATATGTGCACACTTCGTATAAACTCTACATTCATAATTTACTCAGAAAAGATAGTAAGATGTGGAAAGGTGAAAATACAAAATAAATATTGTCTATCCTATTTTTTAGATATTTATCAAACTAGATCGATTATGAAAAGTATTTGTTAGACATTATTAAAGTTAAAACATGTGATACTATTTTATATTAAGCTAGCAGCGTTGCCCGGGAGAAATGTTATAATCTAAAAAGGTTAAAAAGGATTAAATAGTGCAAAAAGAGTAAGTCTATTAAATTTAAAAATATATAGAAAGGGTAGGTGAAATGCGTCAAAAGTGTAAACTGGATTAAAACGGAAAAAGAAAAAAATTAGAAAGGGATTTATTTTAGTGAAAAATTGTTAAAAGGTGCAGAAAGTGGAAAAGGGTAAAAAGAGATGTAATCAAAATCAAAATTACCATAGCATTTTTTAACGCATTCACCCTGTTTAACCTTTATATTTACTTTTCTAGGCCATTTTAGCAGTCTTACACATTTTACCACGCTTACCTTTCTTACCCATTTTGCTCTTTTTGCACCTTTTTAACATTTTTACCCTCTTTAAGCTAAAATAATTTACTTTCTACATCTCTACTTTTCTCTTTTTTTTACAACTTTTAACATTTACATACTTTTTATTTTACTATGCCTACATTTTGCTCTTTTGCTCTTTTTCCATTTTTACCCTTTATATTTTACTGTGCATTTTTTTTTCCTTTTGTGACATTGTTGACGTTTTGGTCATTTACGAACATCTTTGCCTTTTAGTCTTGCTGCTCTTGTTGAATAGCTTTACTTCTTACCCGTTTTACCATTTTTGGCCTTTTCGTCCTTTACATATTTTTAAATTAACACCAGGCTAAGCCCCAGAGAGATTTTTCAGGGAAAAATGGTAAATGGGTTAAAATACCAAAGAGGGCATACAGAGTAAACAGAGTAGAAAGTAGAAATCTAATCAAATTTTTATATAGGTCTAAAGGGTTAAAAGACTACGTAGAAAGGTTAAAAAGTATAAATTAGATTAAGGGGATAAATATAATAGACTTATTAAAATTACTTCTCCCAGTTATACCATAGCCCGCATTGCACAACTGATGTATGTGTTACTAAATCCATCTCGCGGTGTTAATATAACTTAATTTCTTCGGTTTTTAATTAACTATTGGTGTTTAGAAGCCCATCAACACACTGAGGTCATTAGGGGTTTTAATTAACTAATAACTATTCAAAAAAAAATTGAAAATTTCCCGATTCAAGGTGCACATTCTCGGTCACAGGGGCTTCTAATATATAAATACGTTTAGTAGATATCGTGCAACGCTCATTACAGACACACAAACTCTTCATTTTATTAATATAAATTGGCTACAAGTAAATTTTTAAGAAATCCAATTAATTATAAATTCATTATTTTCGTAGATTCAAAAATGTCTGCAGATTCTTATACCTAATTAATCCATGCCATATTTTATAACCAATACATTAATCTCGCTTATTTTATTATATTAAATTAAAGAACCCAGGAAACGTGACATATTAAACTTCAACTAATCTTGAATAAGCTTAGGGCCACCCCAAGGTGTGGGTGATGCAGGAAACCACCCGGGACTTAAGGCTCGGAGAGGCACCATGCCATTGATTCTGCCTTCAAGAAAACTATATGTCAATAAAACTTTCTTTTAATAATACATTGATATCTGAGAGTGTACTAACTTCTTTGATCATTTCAGAACAATTTGTATAATTGTTAGGACTACTATGCAGTATACAGCTGCTCCACTTGCATCCCAGCTTGAAACACAAACTACACAACTCCAGTAATGCAGCGTTGTGTACATATTGAAAGTTTCCTGAGTGTTCAATGTTGTAACCATATCCTAAATTTGATTGATGAGATGCATCAAACTCATACGTAAAATTGGTTAAATCTTAGATTAATTAAAAAGCTATACAACCTTTTGTAGCATCTAAAAAAAACCTTTGGCGCATTTTAAGTGAGCAAGCTCAAAATTTTCCTTTAAGAAAATTCTACGGAACACGTTGGGAATGTAGTGTTGACCACCTTAAAGCTGTGTGCTATCAATTTATCTAGATTCAAGAGCAGGACATGGATTTTGATAAACTAAAAATGACCATATAATGACATATAATACGAGGCAAAAATTCTAAATAATAACTTTAAATTTGCAAAAACTTACCAAAAATGATTAATGAATTTCAATATGTATTTATTACAATAATTAGGATTTACATTATACACTTAAAATATACATGAAATAAAGTGAAAATATTTTATAAAATTTAATACACTATTAAAAATGATGTTATTTAAACAATAATACACTTGACAACACAAATTTTAACTCTGTCTTTTTCCTTTACTGCCCTCCTACCCCCCTTCTCAAACTAAAGCAATGTTTGCTGAATTACTACCACGTTTAGTAATTCGAGGCGATACAATTCTGAAATAGACAAAGTATAATTGTTAGTTATTCATGCAATTTATCAAATGTAAACTTTTAGATAAAATATAATTAAATAGGAATAAAAGTTATAAATTCTTAATTTACTCTGTATTCCAGTAAATGACTGAACATGCGCAAATCCTCGAAGGAAAATGAACATCTAATATCAGTTAGTACGTTCTTGTATGTAAAGCGGAGCAAACTTGAAGTACACTAAATCACTAGATGTTAGTTCTTCTTCAATGTCAGCAGCGTTAAAAATGTTCCTGTCAGCATTCGAGAGATCAAGCACAAAGTTTTGTAGTCGGAGTTTCTTTCAAGCACACGTTTCGGTTTTTTTAACACTCCAATATCACCCCGCACATCTTCCAGTTCACCTTCCATTGTTTTTATCAAAGCTATCATGTTTCCAATGTTCACACCTCTTTCCCGAAGACGTATAATGTTTGACGACAAGGAAAAGAAATTTTCCTTGGTGTGTGCCAGTTTTCCTTTTATTTCATATTTTGAACACAATTCCTAAGAGGCATTAATTGGCTCTATCCTCTTGTGTTTCAAGATAATCTACTACATACTTCACATTTTAAAAATTGTCACAATAGTATCAATCTATGTGCTCCACCACATGATAATAGGCTGTGGTGGCAAGGAAACTTAGGGATATAGTGAAGGAGTTGGCCTACACGATGGTGTTTCGACAAATAGAGTAGTGTGTGTGACACTAGGGTGTCGAGTTGGAGAAGACTCTTCCGTTACTCTATGTGAAGTGTGAGTGAGGCAAGTCACATGTATAATCATGCTTTAGCTGCTTTAACAATGTATGGCGCCGTGTCATTCACGAAGAGCATAATGTTGTCACGCTGCACACCCTCTGGCCATAACAAAATCATAGATAGGGCAAAGAGTTTAAATATTGTTGAATGGTTTATGGACTCAAAACTTCAGTAGTGAGCAAAAATACATCTCCTGGTTTGTCAATTTCCAGGGTTCCCAGGACTACGTTTTAATATAATGTCCCTCTATAACGCTGGTTTCATCAATGAAGATGAAAATCTTCTTTCTATCGACATATTTTTCTGATTACTTTGTCGTAGCACTGTGGTATATGGTTTTTCCTAAGTGTGGACTCGTCTAGAGTAGAATGACCCACATACTGTCCCAAGAAATCCTTTAGTTTTACATTGCTTAGTTTACACTATAGGAATATTCGCAGAAACCAGAGCGCCACACAAATCTTTATAAAATTGTGAGGATTTTTCTTGATTCGTGGATACTTTTTGTGCAAGTAATGATTAAGAAGTTTTCTTTTTGTTGATATTCATGACACCACGGACATATTCGTTGCGACTGATAATATGTTTAATGGTAAATATTTTATCTGATGCCCCTCTCACTTCACATATTTCACAGAAAAGTATTTCACTATCTTAAGAAAACATATCCTCTCTGAGCTCAGTAACAATTTGCCTCAAGTGACTCGCTCTAGATGGTTTGGTTTTAGGCATTTAAAATACACACAAAATGATTGCATGCGAATAGATGTAGCAAGCACTTTATAAATTAGAGCTATGCATTGAAAAACTTTTGACAACTAAAATCTTGTGTTCTACTTAACAAATACCTGCTTTAAAAGCAATAGCTTCACCTTCCTCCAGCAACCTTTTCCAGTGACTCATTGGGAATGTGGATTTAATGACAAAAATGGTAAAGTCAGTACAAAGATCATTTGAACTCTAAAAATAGTTCCCCCAAACCTTTCCATCTTAAGTGTAGTGAATGTCTCACCAGAAATGTGGATTTTATAAGCACGCAGGTAAAGGTTACAAAGTTCATTTTGACTCACACATTATCTTCTTCAGTCAACAAGTGTGTGGTGAAATATCTAATATTTGAATATTCATGTTTTCAAAGCATTGATTATTCATATATAAGAATTTAGAGTTATATTCAAACAATTTAATATTTTCATTCCACGTATTTCTTAAAAATGAATCATTAAACAAAAAAAAAAATAGTAAGAAAAGTAATCTAAAGATCCAAACTGGCAAAAAATTACAAAAATATATTTATAAAATATACATGTCTACAACCAGGTGATCATGAACAGAGTTTATGTACTTGTGAGCATTATCTCTGATGGACCAAAAGAAGATGACACGTCATCAAAATACGGGCCATGTACATGAGTCTCTTGTGAATGCAGAATAAAACAGCAGTGATCCAATTTTGTATCAGAAGCCAAGTCACTTTCTATCCACTTGGTAGAATTGACATTTTTATTTACTCTCGCTATCTGTTATGATCTGATTTTTTAAGTAAACATAGTGAGCAAGATAATGCAATGAAAAACTATTGAACTACTTAAGTTTTGAATAATTGCAACACTTTTTTTAAGGGAATACCAAAGTGCAGGCTATATTTCTGCTATAATAACAGTGAAAGAAATAGCCTCTGATTTGGTGATGGAAACTAATTTTAAAGCACCCGCTTGACTGAGAAAGAACAAATGAATGTTAAGGAAGCTGTTGATGTAAAGCCTCCAAATGTGTAAGATAGTTTCAAACACAACGTTTTCTACCCACTTATTGGTAGCATAAGAGGTCCCCTAGAAAGGAGAACTACTCAGTTCTCATTTCACAACAAAACATGGGTATTTCTCTCCAATATAAAACAATCGCCTGAAAGAGATTAACTGCTCGATCTCTGCTCAGAGCCAGAGCGTATTATGTACAAATATATAATATATTAGTGTGAATTGGGTATTGACAGTTTTCAGTTGTCAGAGGAACTAAGACATAGTCAGCCCACAATTGTGGATATAACACCATTGAAAATTAAATTGCAGGAAAAATTGATTTTGAGGCGATTATTTTTCTGACCCCAATGAAAGAGAGAAACCATTGACTTACAAATCGAGGCGTTAAATTACATATCATTAAGATACATGATACACTATTTTTCTTACATACAAAACTAAGGTGTATGTCATTTGTTTTGCTAACGCAGAAGCGACTTGTACTATATTTATTCTTATTATCCTTATATTGTTGTCTATATGCTTGGTGAATTTCAAAATATTACGCATTCATTTTTTAAACTGATTATTGAGTCATTTACCATGTGATTGACAAATAACTAAGTGTTGAGAAATTTTGCACCTCAAATGTTGGGGTGTGAAATATTACAATATAGAACAATGTAAACAAAACTTTACCACACAACGATTATGCAAAACAAATAATTTGCAAATCCTGTTAATATCCTTAAACTTAAATCATATAAACTTGCGTTCCTTTTATGAAAAATTGTTGGTGGTAAAATTTATTTTTAAAAAATGTATGCGAGAATTCCTCGAATTTTTAAAGTAATCAAATATTATATTTCCAATGCTAATTAGGGCCATTACAGAAGGAATAATATGATGCTATAAAGATGGGGGCACCAAATTCAAAGTTCATCCAGGTACAAAATTATGCTTGCGGCGGCCCTGAAAAAGCTATATTTTGTTAGACCATGTTTCTATGGGGCCCATTTACTGGTCTAGAAACCCCGGTCCAACTACTGGTTTAGGAGCTATAGTAAACATTACACGATATTTACGTGTAAATTCATTCATTAGCCTAGATACCTCATATTGTTCTAATAAAATTGTGTGTAATATCACAGCATGCAGAGCTCGTGTAAGAGAAGATGGTAAGCTTTAAACTAAAGTAACCTTATTTCGAGAAACTCAACTTTAATTACTCCACATAAAATAAATATAAACATGAGCCAATAAACTTGTGGCAATCTTCTTGAATCTGAGTGATTCTCGTCAATTACGTAACATAGCAGAGCAGGGTGGTTACAAAGCTTGTATTATAAACTTCCCCAACTTTTCCAGTTCTTCTAGACAATATTTAAGACATTACAGACCTAACCTTTTACAGTTTTTCTTGACGGAAGAGATTTTTTCTTTATTTAATTAATAATATATTTTCAAAAAATCCTAATCCACCAAATATCAACATTTTTACAAGTTAATTTTCTAGTATTTAATTACGTAAAATTTGTGTCGTGTAAATATGTTATAAAACAAACTTTGTACAACCATTTCCTGTTAGAATAAAGTATCTAGGTAATGTATTTAGTTAACATCGAGAATAATCGGTCCCAGGATGTTGCTACAATTCAACTTCAAATGTATGGAAAGTCTGAACAGGATCTCTAACAATATTTGGCAATGTCGATATCATTATCTTGAACGTTTTAAGTGTTCATTTATTAATTTTAGTGTATATTCTGGAATTATAATTGCATGCATATATTTTGGTATGTTTTGATGAATAAACAAACCATGTTCTAGTGATGAATACACAGAATCACTTGTCAACGGGACGTGTCAATGATACAAACCAACTACGTTTGTTACTGAGTGTGATTGAAAATTGAGCGGCAGTGAGCTGTTCTAGATCATGCTTTCAGTGTGACCAATCACAATATTTATTTTTACCACTTACAGGTTCAGACAAGCTCGATGTCAGTAATTGCCCAACATCGCTTTATTTGTGGCCTTAGCCTTAAAGTCAGGGTTAACATTTTTTTTTAAATCAAAAAGAGGACACCTATTTAAAATTGTTTAATACATTCTATGAGTGCTTGGGAATAAAAATTTAGGAGGAAAAATTAATTAAATGAAAATAGTAAATATATAAATATAAAGTAAGACAAACATTCACATGACATTTTGAAATTAAAAAAAAAAGAGCATAGTTTATGCCATTCATTCCCATTTTTTTTTCAGAAATTCAGGAACATCACTAATATAGGGAGTTCACATAACATACTTTTAAAAATTATAATACACCATTAAGGCGGGAGTGAAGGGAGCGTGGGTAAGGCTAGTGTTTTTGCAGTTTATATAGCAAAACATTGTCTTAGATCCAAATAAATTATTGCTTCCAAACAAACATATAGTTTAATTCTCTTCACATGTTGATATCAACAGTCGTTAAATATCTGTTAATGTGTCCTGGAATTTAATGACAACTTTTTCTCTTCATTAACATATTTGTCATCTAATGCTGCTATGTTCATGAAAAATAATCAACAAATGTTGATATCACTACGCAAAGAAGTTTAAACTCTATGTTTGTATAGAAGCAATATTTTATTTATTTTGACCTAAAAGTGTTTTTCAATTTAAAAAAATGTATCCAAAAACACTGCTCTTATTCGCGTTACCTGCATCCCACCTTAAGATTAAGCAGAAAAAACTCTTATTTTTCCATTGTTCCGTCAAGAAACATATATATTTATTTCTGAAGCTTGTATCTAAATTTGCATTTTAGCTTTGGCATATTGGCACAAAAGTGGACGTATGGTAGCCCTGATTAAAATAAGAGAAAGAGAATAACCGTTGAATTTAAAGTGAGAGAAAGAGACTAGAGACACTTCAACCAGCCTAACAGGTCCATTATTACAGAAATATTATCCGATTTTAAGAGAGTGATCTAAAGCATTTTAATCTTGCTCACTAACTGGTTTAAATCCCAGTTTTCTGCGTTATTGTTTTTACTTTAGTCTTTCTCTGAACTACTGAACTACTGAACTTGAGATGTTATTCCTTAAAAAATCTTGTAATTAATTTAATATTACTATTTATTAAATTAGAGAGTAAAACAAAGATAAATATAATATGTCAGTAGTCCTGAAGATGAAATTGGACTCTACTAGTAATAAACTAAATCCATTAGTGTTGAGTTTTATTTTGTGTAGTTTCTCTGTAGTAACGAATGCTAAGACAGTCGAGCTCTGTGTAGTTGAAGAACGAAAGCAAAATCTGGAATAATGAGCTACAGAAAGAAGAGAGGGAAGTTGATTGAATTAAGGAATAGAATGAATTGACTTTGGAAAGTAATTTGAGAAGCCAACAAAATATTTCTAAATAGGAAATAAAAGTCACAAAAGTTCTTATTTAGAGCGAATCTGGTTTATAGTATTTGTGTGATGGAAATTAAAATCCACTTTTAATTTATTTTAATCAAATATTCTAGTTAAAGAATATTTTGGAATAAGAGGCTTGGATAAGATAGTTAAAACCAACCTAACCTAAGTCGAAATCCCCGGAGATTGGATGCTTTTCAAGAAATTTGTAATGTCTAACACACTAATTGATATTTTTCCATGACTTAAATTCATAAGATATTAGTATTAAAATACCAAAAAAACTAAAGATGGACTCCTCGTATCCTTCGAATTAGTCGAATCCTTAAGGATATTCTAGATTCAAGAAAATTTCGGGCTCAAAAATCAAATCCTTAACTTTTTCTTCCATTTTTTAATGGAAATTTGTTTTTTAGGTATTTTAATACCACTGATTGGTGAATAAAAACCAATTATAGTTATAGACTGATCTCACTACCAGCCCCCAGATCAGTAATTTAACACTTAACTGAATGTATGAGTGTTATAATGAATGGATTATAGGAAATAACGTTAACACAGTTACTATTTGTATTTTCTATTATTATATTATTTATAGTCCATCATATTTTCATAATTTTTTCACGGTCCGGATTTTCTATTTTGGTTTTGAAGGTCGAATTGGAGACAAGGCCATAGTCAGTCAATAATTTCAGCGAGGGGGGGAGGGGGGGTATCCCCTAATTGCCGGAGGCTAGAACAAATTTTAAAGGACAAACATTTCTAAAATCTATCTGAAGTGTTTTGTATGGCAACATAACACCATAACTGCCAAAAACTAGAAAACATTATAAATAGTAAAATCCTCTAGAAGCTCTCTGAAGTGATTTTACGGTAGCACAGCCTCCTAATTTGTACTCGCACCCTAATTTTGATATTGTTTTAACCATAAATAAAGCCATATATATTGTTAACTAAATTTCGGGTGGGGTTTGAACCCCCAAACCCCCACCCCCGACTATGGCCTTGATTGGAGAATCCGATACGTAACATAATGGATTTGACCCAACCTTACAATTAATTCAAAACCACTTAACATATAATTGTTCAAAATGTTAATTAAAATTGATGTTTCTTGATTATATATTATTCCCATGTATCTTGATATTTAAATACGATTTTAACATGTTTTGAAATTGTAACGTTTATTTAATAAAAACTAGGGCTATTTATTTAAATCTTACATAAGTTTTAAAATTTGACGGTAATATAGAACGCAACAATTGTAATTATTAATGAGTGTTTCAGGACTGCCTGGTTGGCACGTTGTGTGTTTTAAAATCGTCAATGTATTCCAGGATATTAAAATATACTATATATTTTAATTAAAGGATTTATGCTCGTTTTTGAAGGAGGTGTCTAGTAACGATCTCACGTTTACTAAATGTAAAATGTTTAATAATAACATCCCTTTTACTTTCTTATGATATTGCAAAAGGTGGCATTTACTTCATGTCAATATGTAAAGAAAGAGTTCCATGCTTACAAATTCCTTAACATAATACAGATTCAGTGATATTATTAGTCTGTAATCAGTATTCGCATAGTGTAACTCGAGCAAAACACATACAGTTGTTGGAACTGTTTAAAACCTGTTCACCAAAATTAAAGCCATTTAAAGCCGATTAGGCTGCGCAAGACTTTGAAATGGCAGTTTTACTGAATACAGAATAAAGTGTTACAAGTTGTTACGACATTAAAGTTCGTAAGACGTGGACAAACTATACAGAAGGGGTCGTCTGCATACCATAGACAAACAAATGAAGTACCAAATAGCTGTGTGGATGTTTCTCGCAGTATGATTGGATAGCTGGAACACGTGTTACCCTTCACTTTGTGTTCACATAACGTGAAAAGTTCTCCCCTAGATAACTCTTTAAGTTAACTCTTAAGTGAATCTTGAAATAACTGTATTGCGATTCCATTTACAAACAAGAGGATAACATTTACTTTACGTTACGATACGTTACGTTACGTTGCGTGAACATTAAGTTGATAGCTATCCCAGCATTAAACGAGAAGGTAGGTAAATTGAGTGGACTTATTTTTATCATCTAATATATTTATACTATTTAGTAGGTACTTGATTGCCGCGCCAGGCAGGGACATCAATAATTGAAGACATTCCTACATGGTTTGAAACACAAATCATTAGTAACAAATTAACTTAAATTAAAACAAGAATAATAATATTAATTTTTTTATTAGTAAGTTTAACTCTTGGTGCTTTTTCCTACACGTTTGACTATCCATCCTGGATACATTCTTATAGATAAAATAGTGGAATAGGATCAGAAAAGTAGTATAAAATGTACCATTATTTGCTTCTTGGAGGGAAATCAAACACCAATTAATAAAAATATCCCTCTCCACATTCATCTGGGACTAGATCCTTACTCATAATTAACTCCACGTCTTACTACACGTTCAGGCTATACAATTATGTACTCTTTACTCAAATGGGTTAGGAATTTGGAAGCTTGAATATAGAGTAAATGAACCCGCATTTGCGTGTAGGAAGCGTGTAAAACAATTTGGGAGTCCCCAATTCACCTAAGTGAGATTCGAACCCGAATCTCCCCATCTTAAGCAGTCTTTCTCAACACGAACTTAGTGCGTTAGCTAACTGGGCCACCGAGGCGGGTAGATCTGGGACTGGAAGCCTGGCCTCCTCGTTACCGGCAAATAAGACTGCCCACCGGTACAAATTCCAATCATAATACAGACTTTTAAGAAGTAAGGTTTGTGAGGATTTCTCAGAATTGATGATTCTGAACTAGCTTGGGAGGAGTATGGAAGAACTACATATATTAAACTGAGGTAGAGAACCACCTAGAGTGAACCTGGCCGAGATTTGAAACCTAGACCTCTCCATCAGTAAATAAGTGTATTTTGAGATTGACGTCTTAAACTTCTTGACCACCATTGAGGTTTTCAGTATTGACCTTGCACTACCTAAACAGATTCTGGTAGGAAGAAATGTTAGAAAATACACACCTACCTTATTGTGGTAAGCATAGCTATCAGTTTATTATATTATTACCCTCCATTTTGATAAAATGGTTCAAGGCATCACTCTCGCAAAATATTGGACGGACGAAGACAAGGAGATAGGAGTTCAAAGCCCGGTTGGGTGTACCGAGATGGTTTTCTTAAATTGTGTTCTACTCACCCTCCATAAAAATGCGGGTACATTTATTCTAAATTAACTCTTCATCCTTAAAATATTAGCATAGCTAGTTTATTGTATGGGTATAGCATGAACAGACAGTAAGACGCGGTGACAAAAATATCCCCTTGAATCGGATTGTGTACTGTCTCAGCTCACAACCTCACTAGTCAACTTAACCTAATGCAGAACACTGTAAGACTAGCACCACACACTGTTTTATTCGAGTTTTATAATTATTGAATTATACTATGAATGATTACAAGGATAAATAGTAATATAATGGGAAAAATTAAGTAAATTAGATTATAGTTAAATATAAAATTTGAATTGCATACAAAAAGTATTTATTTTATCAATTAATCTTATAATAATAAGGGATACATCAAAATTAGTTTCGACATAATCTAAGATATTAAATTCTCCTATTTTATTAATTGAAACATAAAATAAAGGGATATTCATTGTTAATGATAATATTAAATTATCTAATTCCAATTAAAGAAGATTGATGTTCAAATTAGAGCTGCTAACTCTTTGTTGTAATAGTTAAACTCTGCGTCCTCCATTGTTGAAACCTTCCTTCCACTCAAGTCAGACAAGGGTAACATAAGTGGAGGAAGCGACCAACGCGTGTGAGTGAAGGAAGACGCGTGGTGTGGAAAGATACAACAATGAGTGGACTTGGAGCTATTCTCTTTGTTTATATACATGGTAGTTACAGAGCTGCTCTCTAGTCACTGAACAGAGAAACAAACCTAGCGCTACAACAATCACACTGATATGAAGGACGTATTGTACCCTCGGTTCAACCTCTAATATACATATACGACCCGTCAAAGTGATATTGCTACCTTTCAAGGTAAACGAAATGGAAATTCTGAGTCAAATTATATTTTTCATTCGC
>CABFVZ010002800.1:0-30959 GCA_902151445.1 Timema monikensis
TAATAAGTTCATTATTTTAAATTATTAATATTGTATGAATCTTAGTAGCCAGGATTCAAACTCAAGCCACAACTCCCGGGCGAGCCATAAGGTGACATTTATTTTCTATCAGTGAAGTTTCTTAGCGGAAAAAAAGAGTTAGTGTTATGACAACACTGTTGTGAACAAAGAGCTAGCATTCTTATCTTACTTTCCAACTCCATCTGCCCATCCCTCCCCCAACCCCCTTCACAACACAACACCACCCTTCAACCATGTTAAAAATTCCCTGTCAAAATGTTATAGCCAGTCCGTTCTAGGAGAAGCTTGCTGGTCGAATGGCCTTAACAATCAATGCCAATGTAACTAGTGAAAGCAGCCATCTATACAATTACCTGCAATATTGTGAAGTTCTCAAGCACGCTGTTCATCATATATTTTTCTGGCAAGTGTTTCAGCTTGTGAATGAAGTTGATCATGTACTCGCACATGGGGGAGCGGTGGATGCGGTACACAAATCGACCATTCTCAAACCTTGCATACTCTGTCTCCACCTTCTCTACCACCTGCTTGCCGAATGAGCACACCTTCGTCGAACATGTGATGGTCATGTTTTCATTACTTTCATACCTACACACACACATTTTTATACATTTAAAAGCATGTAATCATAACATTTATATTCAAGAATATTTTAAGCAATGTAATTATCTGTACATTATTTAAGCCATTTTGGTAATGCTTGCCAATTTTTAATCGTTTATTAATAATGCCCATTAAGGCTATAATACCCAAATTAATCCATCAGTTAAAATTAGTTTAATAGTAAAGGAGACCTAACACCTAAAATGTGGCTTCAAGTGCAGTACTATCGGCGAATATAGAAAGACTTACTGGCTTGTGACCCCGTAGAAAGCCCCTGCCTCATCCTGAATATTGGTGTTGAGATCTGCCCAGAATTTGACCAAGAAAAAAGCATTCTGAGGACCCTTGTCGTAAAGTTCTTTAAGGCCTCCTTTCTTCTCTGGGAACTTGTCGTAAATCTGCCGAACATCCACAGCCTCTAGCAAAGGATCCGCATAGGTTGCCGATCCTCCAATATGGACAAAAAGGTGTTTGTGGTACTGAAACAGGGATTTGAACAAAATTCACACCGATTAATTAATATATATATATTCCACAGCGTCTTAGTACCTAATTGGGTTACACGCATCCATAAATTATATTAATGGATAAGGATGAAGAAGATAGAATTTGAGAGGAAATGTACCCACATTTGTGCTAGGCACACCCAAATGAGATTTGACGCCCAATCTTGACAGCAAAAATCCAATCCAACAAGAGATGTAAGCATTAGCCTATGTGACCACCAACATTAATGTAAATATTTAGTACAAACATTTTTTATAAACACTCAACAAACAAGTGGCATCACTAGTCAACTAGTCGATTGCCAGCTTGATACATTAGAGCAGTCAAGTCAAACTGACAGCCTGGGGCTCCACGTGGCTCGACCCATAATTTTGTGCTGCCCACGAATCTTCTGATGAACCAACATACAATACGGCCTAATTTTATTTTTATAAACGTTATAGAAATATACAACTCCAAATGACATTTGTAAATTGGCCATTATCAGAGGAAATCTAACAAGTAAGAATGGTATTGGTAAATTCCATTTTTACTCCTTACTAAATATTGATTTAAAAAAATTGTTAAATTTGTGCAATATGTTGTGTGTTTAAGCACTATGTAGGAAAAGGAATAAACATCCCGAGACATTACGGCTTATGGAAACACATGAATAATTAATTGTGAAAGTGATGCACTTAGATGGCCGCATGGTTTAAGGTGCTACTCTTACAATAGACTTTATAGCCGATGATGGGAAGACCGTGGTTTGATCCCGGTCAGGTATATTGAGGGTATTTTTCCTAAGTGGTTTCCCACTCTCTGCCCCAACCCCATCTTTAATCAGCCTTAAAATTGTGTATAATATTAACTTTCTTTATTTTATTAATAAGAATTTTAATTTTTCTATCTAGATGGTGACATAATGCATTTATGAAATGCTGCCCCTAGATATTTTCTACTGTGGTACTTGGGATCAAACTAGTTTGACATGCCTGCTTTAGACTTTAGACACCAAAAGGTTTGGAAATCACCCATCAATAGGGTTACCATTCGTCCTCTTTTGCTTAGCATGTCCTATTTTTGAGCCATAAAATGTGTGTCCAGACAGATTTTTTAATAATGCAAAATTATCCTCATTTTGACAAACGATGTTGTCAAGAAGAAAATAAATGGTATGGTGCATCACATAGACTTTCTTGCTTGGTATAGTGCACCGCAGACTTTCTCGATGCTTTATCTAAACTACGCTTATAACTTGTAAAGATGTGTGAAACAAAATAATATACATTGTTAAACATAAACATAATGGGCTAAAAAAGAATATCACATTTCATCAAAGAGCATATACGAAATAAAGACTGTTACAAAAACATATCAGTTAGGTGCATTTTCAACTCCCTATTTTCCAAAACTCAATTTAAAAAATAAATATTTGCCTTAACTCATAAAATATTGATTTTATAAAACATTATTTCACATTAAAGATTTTTATTTTATTTTTTAGAGTAGTACAACCTTGCAATGATATTTTATATCTCAAAGAGCTGCAAAGATATGATCAAAATTTGAATTTTTATCAAGCTATCCTTGGATGGATAGTTTCCAAAGATCCAGAAAATCTTATGAAAACCCAAAGACAACAAATTTTAGCCTGATTGGTAAAACCGTTTCTGCTCTAGTCCCAGTAATTGACAGAGGGCACTGCAAAAAAACACTTTTTTGGTTCAGAGGGCAATAAAACTTTGACAACAATCAACATCTTGAATTACATTTTTGTGACATTCACAATATTATTTCTCCTAGGAGTTGCGAGAAAGTAAAATATCAGCTCAGTGAATAGATAATATTTAAGATTAAATTGGTACCATATTTGATTAACTTAAAAGTTATGTTGTCATTTGTAGTTAGACCTGACTATTTTCTAAAAATACCTAAGCAAAAATTCAAATTTAGAGATGACTTCCAAAAAAGTATTTGTGTCTTCTGAGTGGTCAGTGAAAAATGTAGAAAGAAGTTATCTGTTGAATCTATGAAGTAAATTTTAACAGTGCAATATAATTTTAAGAAGATGTCATGTGAACGATTTTATAATTAAAACAGTGGTATTCTTGAATTTTTGAAGAAAATTGTAACTAGTGAAAAATACTCTTTCTTGGGCATAAATAATGGGTTGTTTTTTTCCAATATGTCATATGAATGTCCATTTTAATCATGATTTTTACATTTTCTATGCTGATTTAATTCCTCTTATTTGCTCTCGGTACTATGACATTGTCTGAAGCAGGCCTAGACCATTATGACAGTGTCAACATCATCATCATCATAATAACAGTGACATGTCACTCACGGTGTCAGCATCTCGTTGCTGCTCCATGAAGGCAGAAAACTCCACTAGTCGTAGTTTGTGAGTGGCTATGGCTCTACCCTCCCAGGGCGGTGGGGGCGGAGCTTGGAGACTCATGTCACTCGATGACACAGCCGTCGCAGGCTTGCCAGAATATGGGGGCTGAGAGAAGGGTTTCACACTGTGACATGAAACAGAAACCAGTATGTACATTGTTAGCCACATACAACAAACAGGCTTTTTTTATAATCCAGGGACAAAATAAACAATAAAAAAAGGCAAAAACAAAAAATTGAAATAAAGCCATTATATTAAACTAGTAAAAAAATCCATTAAATTAAAATAAAGGTTGTTTTAAATTACATACATAGTAGTGAGCCTACAACCGGAGGGTTGGGCCTGATGTGATTCCAAACCCGAGCTGTACACACATCCCTTAGGTTGGTTAGTGGTAGAACTCCATCAACCTCAGCCTGGTTTGTGGTCGGTTCATTAAGCAGTGAAAGCACTGCTAGCTTACTTTCAATGAAATAATTCTCATTATTTCAAATATATTAAAAAATTTAAAAAAATTAAAATCCCAAACATAATATAATTATTTGGGTAGCATCTTTATTTTGAACTTTTTTGTTTTTCAAGTGTTTCTGTGTAGTTGTCCTCTCCACGAAACCCACAATAGCTTACTAAAAGCATTCTCAACCGTACCGCTATGACCTTCAAATGGCATGAGGGTAGAAAGAGAAGGAAAGAGGCTAAGGCGCGCGTGCCTGTCTTATATGTCCCCTATACAATCAGTAGAGGTAGAATGAAAGCGATGTTTAAACTGCCTCTTGCTACTGTGGAATGAAATATTAACTGTAAATATTCACCTGGGGCCCATTGTCGATGTTGGAGCATGTGCTGTGTCATTTACACCTTACTTGTGTTTACTGGCGGGTTTTGTTACGTGTCATAATTTGTTTTATTTTTTATTTTATTTATTATATTATTTAGTTTAATTTAATATAGATTTATATTTTCAATATGTGTGTGGATTATGAGGCATGTTTAGTTAGAAAATTATTAGTGAAATCTTTTTTAAGTTTTCAAGACTTTGTTTTTAAAAGTGAGTGTGTTAAAACGGGTAGGCTTGATCTTCCGCAACTTACTTTCAATAATTTTAATATTAAGTCTTAATCCATAGATTCAAGTTAATTTACTTTTGTCAAATTATTGTATTATTGTTTTATTGCTCTACTCTCAAAATGGTAATCCTAAAATTAGTTTATGATTTATAGTTTATTTTGACTTAATTTATGCTCCCAAGAAATTAATGCAAAAAAATGTCAAGGCCGCTTGCCCAGCTCCCGAGCCAACCAACCGCCACTGGTATTATAAATAATACAATTATTTACAAATATAACTTACTCTTGAGATGTTCCTGGTTGAAGACCCGGTTGCCAGAACTGAAAAGACATAAAATAACATATAAATAAACAAATTATATATAGCAGACACTTATAGTTTAGCAAGGTGTAAAATTAAATAAAAGTCTTTGATAAATAATTTTTTTTGCACAAGACATATAAATCAAGACTTTCCTGCATATAGATTTAATGTTTTAATCAAAAACAACAAATTACTTCAAGTCTCAAACATTGTATCTTATAAAATTATGTTATGACGAGAGCTTTGCCCTCGCCAAGAGCTTTATATTAACAAAGTACAGAACCCACTGTCAATTAACAAATATAAACATATTAAGCACATAAATATTCAACTATTGGTTCAAGTAATGTGACATTAATCGTCACAAACTCTCACAGCATGTTAATGACTGGTTTTTCAACAATAGAAATGTATTTAACTCAACACATTTATTTAATCAGCCTGCTTAAATTTACACAATAAAAGCAATTCACTATAATGTTCAAAATTTAATAATATTTTAATAGTCTTGTAACTGTAGAGTCGTGATACGCTCTTTTCTGTGTCTCTTGCCCAGACAGGCCGAAGTCTTCCTCGAAATAGAAAAAAACAAGGGAGGGACAATGGAATGATGCATTACATGTGTAGTGGAGATTTCTCTAATGTACATCTTAGTGAGCAGAAAGCAACCCCCACTCTCGACTGAGATCTAATGAAGGAAGCATGCTTAATCTGCCTCGGGCATATCCTATTAACTGTTTCAATTAAAATAATGTGTGATAATGGGTTGGGTAATCACTTTGTTTAGTGCAGTAATGACATTAAATAAATAATTTTATCACAAGATTGATTTAAATTTAAATGTAATAATAACAACTCACAGCCACATACCCGCAAATAAGATACAGAACATAGTAAATAACTAAATGATAAGACCCTGAATGTATGATCCCACATGACAGATCTGTACAAAACTTTATTACACAAATATAGTGGAATGGAGCTGTCTTTGTCAGGCACACACTGGCAGAGGCGTAATCTCTAGGTATGTTAATCCTGCGCCAAATACCCTTGTCTAGTTTTTTTATATAAATGTTGTATGTTTAAAGTGTGAATATATATACATGTATAATGTATTTATACATTATTAATTTAAGCATTTATATGTGTTCATAGTCCAAGAATATTGTGTTTTAAGTAAGTTTCCTCCAAAAGGCGTTACATATCACACAATGGACCCCAGGATCAGCTGCTTGAAAATAGCAGGCTAAGCTAGAGAAGTTCTAATGACCTTGACCAATGTCTATGAGGTTGCAAAACTGCTCCTCCCCATCAAATATTGGCCAATAAACTCGGGTTTTTTCAACCCTGAGCCTGCTGAATACTTATTGCAAGCTAAGCAGTGTGCCAACTCTCAAAAAACAATTCAAGACCACAGTGATTATTTGCTACAATAATTTAGAATGGTTTAAGTAAAATTACATAAAATAAATAGATAATTAATAATTTTAATAATGGTTATGCATTTTAGCCATATATATCTTTGTGTATTAGGCTAACATATTATTTACCACTCTTTTAGGGTGATGTAAGTGTGTGAGGAAGGGGGGTAGTCCCAAGTGACAATATTGCTATCAAGCGGGCATTTTCATAAACAGTTCAATTTAAAGATGGTTTTCGTAAAGAAAAGACAAAATTTACCTTCTGGTGTCACTAAACTGGCTTTCACACAGCTCGGTTGAGTGAGTGAGTGAGTGAGAGTGAGTGAGAGTGTGTGGGTGAGAGTGAGTGAGCGAGTGTGAGTGAGTGAGTGAGTGAGCGAGAGTGTGTGGGTGAGAGTGAGTGAGAGTGAGAGTGAGTGTGAGTGAGTGTGTCCACTGCATATTACAAAGAAAACATTATATTCAATGGTCCTTTTTTTTTCCAAGTGAAAGTTTGCAAATTGTCTGGTTTTAAACAATCCTCAAATATGGATCAAAGTCTGATTGGAAATTAAAGGAGCACGGGGCAGCTTCGCCATACAAGGTAAGATGTTGATGTTGTAGTTAAATTAATTATATTTGAAAACTAATCACATATTTCCATTCTCATCAACTTTTTATATCACTGCTGACTTGCAATTAAAAAACAACTATTATCTCAAATTCTAAACATCATTTATAGTCAACTTTATGGTTATCTTTGCTTATTAATTTTGTAATCATAAATATGTTAGTAAATTTGGTATATTTTATTTGTTTATCACAAATATATGTGTGTATGTATAGATAATAATTTCATTAATAATCACTGTCTGATAACTCATTATCTTTATAAAATTAAATATTGTCTAATGTTAAATTATATATTTTAAATGTGTTTTCATGTTATTTTATTGTGTGCATTTTTCAAGTGTATTTATTGTACTTCATTATATAATTTATGTACTGTAACATCTCATTCTCATAATCTTCTATCAACAATATATTGACAATAAACTCTGAGTCTCATCATCCTCATGAACTGTTTCCATCCTGTGGCCGGGTCTGTTTAGTAAAATGACTCCATCTCCCTTTGTCCTTCCAACATTCTCCCTCCTGCACTCTCTTCCTCCCACTTGCACACTTGCTGCTGTCTGTTCCTCTTATCTCTTCCTTGGTCTTTCTTGCAATCTTATATATTATCATTAATATCCTTCTTTCAATTCCTAATTTAGAACGTTTTCTAAAATGCCTGACTTTTACTTAAATCTCTGATTATGTTGGTACTGTGATTATCTAAAGTGTGTTGTGCTTTGTTATTTTATAACAACTTGAGTGAATGACATATTTAAATGTGTGTGTGTAGTTCTGGTGTACATTAATGAAGTCAGAATATGTAGAAGGCTGTAAACAAAGATATGGATGGATCGAAAAAGAAAGAAGGGGAGTGCAAAATTTCCCAAGATAGCATACAGGTAAGTGGAAATCATAAATATTTAAGAACAAATGTTCTAGAGGCACCCACGTTCAAACATTTCCCGGGGAAGAACCCCTTGGCTGTCCTGGTCAATGGTGGTTAAAAGTCTTCATCCCCTGAAATTTTAAGAGTACAGCATACTGCACACCTATTGATTTTTTTCAGAATATGCCACTACTAAATGGTTACAATGAACTCATATTACTTAAAGAATGTCTAGTTTTTGTCTAGAAATAGTTAGAATCTTGGCTGCTTGCAATGGGGGTTGTTTATCACTCCTATTTCATCTCCACTCTAATGTGGTTGCAATTCCTATAAAATACCCTAATCATACCAATCTCTTAGATTAAGAGTTAAAAACCATGATGTTAAACAAACTACTACTACTAATAATAAATAATTATAATGTCAGTAGTTGCTATTAGCGACTGAAAACTATCAACACTAAATAAACATGATAACAAAGAAACTACACCAGCATTTGCTTGTAGAGGAGAGGGGAAACTTCTCTTTGCAGCAAGCCAGAATAGAATAAACATATTTCCAGATTAGACTCAATTTGTGACCAGAATTACTAGTATTTTGGTAAATAGCTTGGAAAAGGTGTCCAGCCAAATAGCATTTTAAAATTCCCTGACTTTTCCAGGTTTTCCAGAGACAATTTGCAAATTTTCCTGTCACTATATATTCAAACATGGTTTTGTTAATATTTTAGCTTGATGTAATAATATGTGTACATACATTGGGCCTACAGAGTATAAGATTGCATCACTGTATGAAGGGGTTAAAGGCAATAATAGGCTATGGGGTAGTATGATTTAAGTTAGATTTCAGTGAGACATTAAAAGATCTCCTTACACCTGTAAAATTTAAAATTGTTGTGAGACACATTCTTTATTAGTTTGTTCGTCCTATAAAGTAATCTAATTACCACGCATGTGCATAAACATGCCTCAGCTTAGGCTTAAGATATGCCATAGAGGAGTGGAAAGACACCAAAATTACCTGTTGATTTTGAGAATTAATTTTATTATACTCAACTGTGTTAAAAGAGATTGGTGGTGTGTGTTAGCTAGGGAGAACAAATGTTATTTTGACTAATGTAAAAATAAGTAGCATATATTTTTTTAGTGATATGTGAAAATCCCAGAAATTAACTATTTCAAAATAATGTAGGGTATGAGCGATGTGTTATTATAAATATGAGTAAAATGACTGAACATTAAGAAGACTGTTTTTCTTTTCTACTAAGTTATAGAAAACACAAGGCTCTGGTGGAGTGTTAATTGTTTCCAAATAGATATAGAGCAGTGGCTCCCAAACTTTTTCACCTGACCTTGGTAGATAATCAAATTTACATCCCCACCCCTCACCCCCTTCTTCCAGATAATTATAAAAGATTCCCAAAAAGTTTTTTTTTTCTTTACATTTCTTTATTTTAAATCAAAATCAATGTCAAATAGTACCCCCAAAAAATTGTTTTGTTTTCACCAGTTCTTGAATATTGGGTTTTATGATTGACAGAGCACAATGAATATCACTTTCCACTTTAAGTCAATGAGAGTTAGAGATGAAGAGTTGGTGGTATTGCATGTAGCCGCAATGGTGGCTGAAGGTAGGGTGGAGAGGATAATTTGGGAGGTGGTATGAGTCTCGCGAGTTAGAAAATAAGCATGAGACTGGTCACCTAATAGGTGAATTATTAAAAATGGTAGGCAGTTTATCCAATAACAAAAAAATAATAATCTTACATAATTTGGAGGAGGGATTCAGATTAAAAAAAGTTCTCAATTCTTAGCTGATTTTTAACGTTATTTATTAATTATCCCACCCCCGATTGGGAACCACTGATTTAGAGTGACTTACTCCAGGATAGGAGGGTGATGCCAGTCCCAGGGAGGCCAACCCAACGGCCGCCTTGCTGTGGATTGCTGTCGCAGACACAATCTGCGCACTGGACATGCTGGACATTGTCTGGAGAGCCTTCTCCTTCGCTGCATGGTCCTGTGTAGGAGACTAGGTCAGGTCAGACACAATCGTACACAACTAAGTATTAGCTTGAATATAAATCATTCATACCAGTAGAAAGCTTACAGGTCTCATGCACAATCATATGGGAGGTAGGGGGAAACAAATTAAATGCACACACAAAATTATATTAAGATGTGATACATAAAAATTTTCCCTTAATTTTCTATTAATATTATCTAGCACCTGTTGAGGTTGTATGCATGTATGTGTACTAATAATGCTAATAAATAGAGATGAGGAAGATTGTCATCGGCAATCTAGTCTAATACAAGACTGACGCCTTAAACTATGCAGCCACAAAAGCAGTTATGTTTGTGGTGGTGGTGGTGGTGGTGGTAGTAAGAAAACGAATGAATTAGAACCTTTGTAGACCTGCTATGTTCATACGTCAATATGTTTATCATCAATTAGTTATTAAAATTATTTTAAGATTGAGTCGAGTATTTGCTAACAAGATTTGTTCACATATCCCCCCTTTTTCTCGTCAACCCTGTCATCTCTTAGCACGCTATTTTATGTACATAGCCTACGTACAGTAGGCTTTAGGTGCCACCTCTAAAATTCAATCCTGACAATCCTGACAATGCGTAAAATGTTCATCTCTGCAGGGTTAATGCTATATGATGCCACAGTAAGAAAGTAAGTACATGGCAGGAGAGACTTTTAAGAACATACATACAAATTTTGTTGTGGCCAACATTGATAGTGTTCTATTATGTGGGTAGTGATAAAATCTCTCAAAAGGGACAGCTACAGAACACATCATTTGGTGTATTTATACATCAAAATAGTTATGGAAATGCCAGTTACTATCCTTTCTAATACTATCTAACAATTACAAACGTTAATAGATTACGTTCATATATCCATTACATAAAGCAATGGATCTTTAACTATCACTTTTGAAATATTTTATAAATTCCAATAATATACAACTATATAGTGTGTGGAAAAAAATAATCCTAGATCTAAATATATAATTATTATATATAAAATGTCTTTGTGGACCTCGGTGGTCTTGGGGTAATAAAGTGCTCGCCTCAGGAGCCGATATTTGTGGGTTCAAACCCAGTTGGGGCCGACTAATGTTTGTTGAACAATTAAAATCTGTAGCACAACTTCCTTTGGAGGGTAAGTAAAGCCATCGGCCCAATGTCGATTGTGGTATGTAAAAGAACCCTTGAAGGTATATGAAAATACCTTTTCCAGCATAACTGGCAGGTTGCTCTCGCTCATAGAAATTATTTTATGTTAATATAATCAATCGGTTCAAAAAGTGTATGTTAAATACTTCAGATAAATAAAATTACTGTAAGACACATACTTAATTTTCAGATGATCAATTTGATAAAGAAAAATTTATTGAACTAAAAACCACAACCTTTCTCTAACATAAATCAAAAGTTGTTCTTTGATTATAGATAAAATTAGTATGATTTTTTTATATTTTTTATCTCTTAAGAGATTTGGCCGGGTAAGGTCTTACTTGAATGACTAGCATTTCACAAAGTTATTAATCATACTCATAAATATAACTGCAATTTGTGTCATTTATGGCTATTATAAGGAATCATATAAATAGAAAAATTAATTTGACCAAATGATGGGACATTTTCAGCAACTATGAACAGAATGTAAGTTATCTTTAACATGTTCACAATGTTTCTTTACTTTGATATGTTTAATTACTGCTTGATATCCCCTTTTAGTTTTTACAAAAACCTCACAGTTCAGGCACATTATTTTTTCCACCACAAGCCCATTTTGATATAAAATATCTTTCATTATCGGTATTTGCCACCACTGATCTCTAAAATTGACAGTTTCCCATGTATGTTTAATTAGAAGCTAGAATAATCTGAAACAAAATTAAGTAGTATTAAGTTAATGATTTAGGTCTACAAAAAGCATTGAGATACTATATTTGTATATTCAACATGACAATAGAATTACGGTGTTTAAGACACTAAAAGAATTGGCTCCTCTAGTGCCAAATACTATGGTAGACATATTCAACTTAACTTCTAGCTCCAAAGAAGTTACTTTTCTCAATTTAAAAAAAAACTACCTCTAGTTCAAAAGTGACTTTTTGTTACCCCTAATTTTATATAGAGAGTTAAGGATGATTTATATATATATATATATATATAGTTTAACATTAACTACAATGTTACAATGTGGATACTCTCTCCAACAAAATATTGATACAATTCTTTGGGGTATTCATAAAATACATTCCAGTCCATATAATTACCCTTGTATTAAATCTTTTATTATTTAATATAAAAACCATAATTACATTCTTGATTGTCTCTATATCCTTAGTAACTTTTTTAATTAATTAAGGCAGATTTTGATAAGGCTTTAATTTAAATTGGGTTACTATGGAGACAGTTCATTCAATGTTGATCTTCCTCGGAGCTATTCTAGGCTGCAATGAATGTTTAAAACCCCATGTATGACACTATAAAAGTTATAAAGCATTTAAATATATTTATGGTTGTTAGACTACTCCCCCAATGAACAACGCACAATAAATACAACTTGTTGAAATTGATGTAGAACAATGAAATGTAGTATTTTATAAATCTCTTATAAGTTTTAGCGAGATTTACTTATGTTTACAGTTTTATGAATATTCCATTGATTTTAGACACATTTCTCAAGACCTTAAGATATTGTCATTAATGGTTAAAAGTAGTTACCAAGATGTTTTTAATAAAAATTAACACATGATTTTTTTTTTAATATGAGATATCAGATGGGATGGCACGAAGTTTTACACAAATTTTGTAGTCAAATATCCATAGGTGTTGTAATTTTACTAAGATATGAAAAAGTGTGGAAACATTAAAAAAACAACTCATAATATCCCACCGCATGAGTGCAACTTTATTTACCCTACCATAACTATGAAGATATATTCTAAGAGTTGAATATATATTTTGAAACAGGCTAAAGTTTTGAATTGGTTTCCAAGAATACTATAAGAGAATATTTGAAGAGAATTAGTTACAATATCTAGCAAGCTCTCGTCACTATACTCACCAATATGAATTAACAACTGATAGACTGTGTTACAAATCAGATCTAATATAATTATTTAAATTATAAACATGCATTCCACTTACAGTTTTCTTTATTATTTGTGGACATTTTAAAGAAATAATAAAATGTTACAAATGTAAGAAATCTACTCTACAAATGATTTCACACAAAATAAGTAGGAGTTGATGTTAGTACGATATATCTGTGAGAAAGTTATTATGGTTTAATTAATCTAACTTAATTGGAAAATGACACCTGTAAAATAGAATCGAACCCAGAACATTTATCTTAGCGCATCAATGCTCTAAAAGTGAGTTATACAGGATTTCTTACTGTACTTAGGGTCATGTTTCACTCATAGTTTAAGGCAAGAGTTTGTGATAAACGTGTGGATTCATCGACTATCTGTGTTGTCAATGAACTACAGCCACCGGCAACTCGGAAATGGAGAGCTAAGCCGAAGGTCCCCAAGTTTGAATCAGATGTGTAAGTATAATTTTTAAACTAATATAAATTATTTAAACCATACAGGATGTATTTTTATTGGTGTCAAATATTCTAGGGGTGTATTCCTACCAATCAAACACTAAGAAAACTTCATAAAAACATGGTCTGGAAACACTTTGTTTCTACATTAGGAGGAATTTTATTTTTTAATTAATAAGCAATCTAATAGAATTAAAAAAAAAATTAAAAGAAACAAAAAAAAAATAAGACAAGACTTTGGTTAAAAAAATGTTTCAAAATGGTGCCCTGCTTAGATGTATCTTCCGAGACTGTGTTTCATTATTTGTCTTGTTGAATACACCTGAGTTGTTACACATTTTGGACTTGCTCTCTTAAAAATGTCAATCTAAGGAACAGGAGTTACATAAACAATGAACTTGAGATAAAAATCATTCTGGTTCAAATCTGGTTACCAAGCAGGCTCCGACCAATCCATCTTTGAGGTAAACCTTTAATAATTCTAGAACTAGCCATTTCAATAACCATGTTTATATGAACTTTTATTGATGTTTGGTTTAAGGGAATAAATATGCCCTTAGAATATTTGACACCGATTAAAATACACCCTGTATTTGTTAGAAAACAAATGATATGTTACACCCAATGAAGAGACATACCAAGAACATTAAAACATGTTTTTGTAACTCGGGGGAGGGATTTATTAAGTTTTGAAATTTGACACAATGTAATCTTGAAGGTGGCATTTAAATCATTTCAACACTTCTCCAATATAATTATGCTTCAGCCAGCATCTGAACAAAATGGCTTACAAATTGTTTACTGCCAGTAACTAATATTGAACTCTTAACCGAATTTTAAATAAATGCAAATGTAGTCAAAGAAGATTGCAATAGTAAATATTATATACACTCTAGTCGCTACTTCACATGGTACAAATAAAGTTAAACATTCATCAGAAAAACCATTCTCCCTAAGATTTTGGGATTTTTTTTCTTTCTTTCCTAAAATACTCTGATTTAATTAGTGCAGACTATAATTTGAATTGTGTTTATCAATAAATAGATTATCTGTATTATTTATTAAGTAAATCACCAATGAACTTAGATTAGATATGACTTAAGATTTGTGTTAACAATATGTATATGTTATATTATGAAGTGTCTAGTCTGTGGTATAAAATCATTATGTGATTAGCACTGGATGTTTACAAAATGAGCTGAGGAGGATTAAGTTTAACTGTCAAATTATATAATCTAAAAATAGCTACTTGATTTGTGAAATAAAAAAAAGAGGATGATAATGCAACAAAGACCCCCAAGAAATGTGTAAGACTGGACTATGATAGTAAAAATGGAAAGACGTTCGCATAGCATACTATCCGCCTGAGTTTACAATATTTTAATTATGCTTATGGGTTAAAGATGAACAAGGTAGAATTTTGAGGAAATGTACATGCATTTTTGTGTTAGAAGAGTAAAGATTGATTCACGTGTTTGCTGAAAATAGTGAGCTGCGCAGAAACTCACATGCTGTATGTTGACCCATGATGCATTACTAAGTTAACTTAAAACAGCTGATTATCAACATATTTTATAGGGGTGTATCAACATATTTAATAGAATAATAGGGGTGAGCGAGATAGGCTTTTTTTGGTTCGAGACGAGATTGAGAACAGGAATTTTAGAATTCCTTACAGTGAGGCGAGAACAGGAATTAAAAATGTAAGATTAATTATTTCTAAATTTGCTACCTCAAAACACTGACAATATTTAATTTGTTAAATGAGTACGTAGGCCCTGATAGAGGAAAATTAAATATATATAAAGTTGAAAGTTTAAGCAATTTTTAATACTTTTGCTATTATGTAGGCTACTTAAATTATAGACTTTTAAGAAACACAAATTAAATCTAAATTTACATCTAAAATAGGTTGACATACATATTTATATTTAAATAATAAATAAAACATGAAAAGCAAGTTTAAAAGAAAATTAAATATAGAAAAAAACTAATTCCCAAAGTTTTCCCGAAACTTTTGGGATTATAGGATATGTTTCTCGAAAATCGAGTTGGGAACGGGAAATATTTTTTCCCGCTAAAATCCCAAAATTCGGGAATCCCGCAAACCCCTAATATTCAATTTTCTAGTGAATAAACATGTATTTTATGATCATTCTCCCAATATATGTTTACAAATTATAATGCTGTGTTGTGGCAGAATTCAATACATCGATACACACAAGGAAAAACCTCCTTGATAGATCTTGGTTGGATTCACACTGTGACCTCAAAAGCAAACTAGATTAGATGAGTATGACATTTAGGGTCCTATGTGAGAATAAGACTTAGCAATACCGGAGTAGAAGAAATAAAGTTGAAGGCGTGTGGATTTGCTAGCTAAGACAATCAAGCAGCTTAATGATGCAGTAAAGTCTGGTCTCAAGCAGGCTCCAGCTCTACTTCATATACTCCAATGATATTCCTCAAGAGGGCGTGGTGTGTATGGACTATCGAGACGGCAAGTATTTTGATATCAATTGGTTTTTGAGAGAATATGGTGGGTCTAGGTATTTAGATTTTGATAAGCTAACTTCCCAATTAATATAAATCTGTCCAATCTAACACATACAAATGAAAAGTCTATGAAATAAAATCACTTACCATTTGGAAATTACCAAGAGAGTTAACATTTCTGGTTACTTATTCCAATGTTCTCTTATTTGCTGTCATAGTCCTAACATAATTTTGTTTTCTGTAATCATATGACTCTCTATCCGTTCCAATAATATATTTGCTTTTCCTCACTGAGAACCGTGTTTTTCACCTTTTCCACATTTTAACAAATCTTTGTTAACTTATGTTTTGCCAACTTTATGAGCAAAGTTGTCACTATGGAAGGCAGTGGCTGCAGGCAACCAATGGAGTGTGGTACTGCTGTGTAATGTTTCATCACATGACTGCTAGCAAAGCACCTGACAGACTTGTACTCCAGAGTTGAATGGCAAACCCTGGGAATATCTAATCACAGATAGGAGGATAACATTACAGAGACCTTCTTCAATGGCCATATGGTTTGAGGTGTCACTATGTTAGACTAAACTGTATGACAGAGTTCAAATCCCCGTCAGGTGTACTGTAAGTGGTTTTTACAAAATTGTTATCTATTCTCCCTCAATACAAATGGGATACACTTCCTCTAAATTCAACCGTACTCATCCCTAACTCATTAGCGTAATTAGGATGTATATGTATAACCTGAAAAAAGAGTAAGATGCAGTCCTAAAAAAACACAAGAAAATCAATTACAAAGGACCCAAAATGATAGGAAGAGTGTAGTGAGGTGGATTGGATAAAACTAGTTCAAGATAGGTAGAGGTGAGGTACTTTTGTAAGTGCAGCAATGAAATTTCAAGTTCTTAATGTCAGAGTTAGTGAACTTGAAAATGTGACATGTAATTTTAAAAATTAAACTCCTGCACAAACTCAATAATCTAGCAATATGAACTGTGATGTTTAATTGTCAAGGAAAACTTTGACGAAACCAATTCAGAAATGTGTAACATTTTAATATCAAAAATAAAGAGACCTACCATTATTTATTTATGTGTCTCAGGAATAAAAGTTTTCATTAATGCGTGGTACACAAAACCAGTAGATAATTGAAAAAATAATTTAATGAAAATTGTAAATACGACAGCAGTCATTATATAAGAGAACATATGCACAAGGCCACTTAATATTCTGATCCAATACAATTTTAGTTAGATACAAAAGAAGTAGTTAATAAGACCTTGATTTTCCTTGTCAGCATGTTTGGAAAAACAAGAGGAAAAGTGATCAAATGATCTTAAGAAATAAAATATATTTATAGCCTTGATAAGGCAACAATTATTTAAATATGTGATGCAACATACTCTTTCTGTGTACACGCAGTTGAAGTGACTACCCCAATTTTTAATTTTTTTTATGAATGAATGTATCTGACAATTAGAAAAAGTAACTAAATCTACTTTCACATATTCATATGTCAAAATCATGTAATACGCGACTGTCAATTTTTGCTATAAAATAATGCTAGTAATATATGAATATGTTATCAACGTTGACCACAACATGTATTTGTATTTTCTAAAAGGTGCACCGAATGTTCATTTGTATGAAAATCAAGGTAACTATCCAAGAGAGAGTACAGCATGTTTCAAATATCGACATTTGCTCTAGATACAATATATCTTGTACATATTAGAACCACAATAAAAACAAATGTCATTTTCCAACTTGAGTGTGAAAAAATCGAATTTAACAAGCACATATTACAAGATGGTCAAAAAAAACTTTCCATTTAATGTTTGACTTTAGCTAGGTCAGTAATGTGTGACAATTATTGTAACTCATATGGTCTAATTATCGCACACTCGTTGATTCAACATAATATGTGCTACACACATTTGCAGAAATACAGCACACCTCTCATCCACGTCCACACGTCACCAATCCACGCACTCACTGTCCTGTCTTTCTTTCGCAACAACCAGTCTCGCCAACCTCACGCAATAAGTTTCGGCGAGTTTCTAACACAATGAGATTCAAAATGTTTACGCCCCTACCAACCGAATTAATTGCTGAAACTAGAAGATTTACTGTCAAACATTTTCCCTTACTTTAAAATCTGAGGTTATCAACAATACAGAGCTGTAAGAGACCACAACATCTCCTAACATACAAGAGGTAAGGAGGGGTATTTTCTTATTTCAAAGAATTAAATTTGAAACACTAGCCCCAATTACAAAAGTAGTAATTTATTAGGTCCTTTGACACATTTGATATTTACAATTAGGAATAAACCCCAATATTAACCATTTTTGACAGATTAATCTATCAAATTAATTTTATTAATTTTTGTTTTTTAAATATTTGGCATCAAACTTTGAACACCCTTTTAATACGTCATAAATGAATGTAATCCAATTTCAGCTAGTATTAGCACGCCAGAATTGATGTGCACAGCTCAGTGAATAACAACATTGTTGGGTGACCTGGCGGTCTAAGGCTAAGGTGTCAAACTTCTGTGCTAGGGGCCCGGGGTTCAATCCTCAGTCCTGGCATGGATTTATCTGATTGCCAAACCCTTCCTTCACCTCTGACAAGACGTGTATTAATCACAACTTGTGAATATGTGGAGTGCTAGGCCTCCACCGTGGTTCGGATCCCACGTTAAACTGTAGGTCCTCCATTTCATCTCACAATCACCCTACCATTACACATGTGTGTAAGTGCGTATAACCCGAACGGGTAGTAAGAAGCGTTGCTATAAATAATAATAGCAACCTTGTTCAAAGGCAAAGATTTAATTGCATAATATGATTATTTTAAAGTGTCACATATATGATAGGAAATGAATAAATGTAATAATTGCTTTGTATTAATTACTTTACTTCACTTGCTATATAAGTCATTTATTAGGATAGCCAAAACAAATTACAAACATGATTTCTCTTATTTTGAAAGAAGAGTTTTTTTTTAATATTCTACTTCGATGCGTTTGCTCTTTATATTTATATGTTTAATTTACTCCCTCTCTCCCGATAATTAATATTTTGTTTGTGCATTCTGCAGAATAGTGTATTTAGCTAGCTGTAGTTTCATTTTACTTTAGTTATATGTTATTTCATAAGCATGTATTTACATTATTTTACTAGTTCTTTAGGGGGAGTTACTTTTATCTTCACTAACACACATGTAAAGTGATCTCGTGATTAGGAATAAAGGGTAGAATTAAAGAAAATTACAATATTTCAAGGAATAAAATCAAACAATTAACCCCATCACAGTACTATCAATGCTAATGAAGAGTTGCTACCCACACCAGCATACATAATATACTTTAGGACAGGGTTTCTAAAAATGTGAAGAACGAGTGAGGGGCTTTCTGGTAAGGCACAGAGTCAAAAGCAATGTCAATAAAATTAGTTTGTTTGTCCCTAATGAGCATTATGTAATGTGTACCACACGCAGGGATTTGAAATTTAAAAATTAGTAGCCTGTGTGCACCTCAAAGCTGGAATTTTACATTTTTACTAGTTTTTAAATTAATTAAAAACCTGGTCACATTAATTTTTGTTATATTTATAGCATATTTATATTCATGTCAATAGTTTTTCACATCACCTTTTGAAAATACCTCCATAGTCAAGAGTTCTATAAAGAACCTTTATTGTAATATATACAATAATTTTTAGTAGTTTTCCTGCTTTGTCTCATTCTGCTTCTTATGGTTGTATACAAATTACACAAAACTAATTTAAGGACGCAAGGTGAGGAGGAAGGATTGAAGGAGATATAGAGAAACCATCCCTGCTGTACTAACAACCACTACTATGCTAAATGGGAGCTGTGTAGAAATTATTGGTGTTACTTTGATACGAGGTAAGACCTTTTACTCTCTACTATAATATTATAACAATTTTCTTTGGTAAACTTGATCTTCAGTGACATTTCTAGAGGATCTAGCACATTACAAAGATATAAAGAAAGTAACCACTGACCTGTAAACAAGTGGTTGAGTCAGAGCTCTGCAGAATCTAAAGGAAGGAGGAGGAATATTAGGCTAAAGTGTATCAACATTTATAATAAAGTCTTATAAAATGTTCAAATGACTGACACAGATTCATACAATTACAAAAAGGAAAGCAAATTAATGTTAATATTTTTATGTAATATAACATGTCTAGAGTAATAAATATTACTTGATCAATATTTAAAGATTGTGAAATTAATTATACATAGCTCATACTACCAAACAAACACTATAATTGTCCAGGCGTATTCGTAACACAGTCTGCCAGTGTCGTCCCGGAATCTATTTTATTCCTACGTCCTTTTAAAAGGTTACTGTGCTCCTTCCATCCTTTACAATGTGGAGGTTTAAGTTATAGCTCACCAGTAAATATGAGAAAATCAAGTGACAACAGAAGATTTAAGCTAATAAGAGAATGAATAGACAGCTTTCATGCCCACTCTATAGTACTCCCAATACTTTTATACTCCTACAGCAAAATTTGCTATAGCAAATTGTAAATTATATTTCAAACAAAACAACTGTTAAGTTGTTACAGATGATATACTTAAAAATACTTCAAAATAAGTGGTTTTAGAAAATAAACTGTGATGAGATGTTTTTTTTTTAGCACGGTATTATACTACCCGTTTGGGTTCACAGTATGTACCGATTATGCCAATGGTATGTTAGGAATTAGGTAGATTAAATTTAGAAGAAGTGTACCTCCATTTGTGTGGAGGAAGAGTAGAAAGCTATTTTGGAAGAAAAAAAACCTCAGTACAACCAACCAGGACTCGAACCTCAATCTCTTCATTGGCAGTCTAGTCTACTGAGAGAGTGATGGCTTAAACCATGTGGCCACCAAAGCAGGTTACTAGTATTAATTGTCACCCATGGTTAAAGTAACCCCTGACAGTCTAAAAACAAAGCGCATAAGGTCAGACGAAACTGGAAGGAAAACCGTTGGGAGCTCTGAAGTGTACATATGATATGAGACAGTTATCGAGAAAGAGTGAATATAGGTCAGTTTGTTACCCCTATGATATATGTATACTCTTAAGGTCCTAGTCTTACCTTGACAGAATATATTATGAGCTGAGGCAAAGTGAAACCAGGGCAAATGAAGGGCACAGGTGTGACTGAGCCACTGACCACAAAAAGCCATTTCCTCCATTAGTTCACATCACTTTAGGCCCAAGGCACAGACCAGGTATCCACTAGACAGCCTTATGGTATATTTACTATGCTCCTTGAGCCAGGTTGAGAGACTTTGGGCAACAGGGAATGCTTGCTAGTTGCAGTTTTCAGTGATAACAGCTCTTTCAAATGAAACAATTTGCTTCCAAATTGTTCGGTGTGAAGTCCGAACACAATAGTTCATGTACCAGCACCCCTCTCCCCACTTTCACCCCCTTATCACCTCTCAATAAACCAGACCTTTCAGTCAAGTAACTAACCCTGCTATTTGAAGAGTGTTTACAACTAGACAATATGCAAACATTTATTAACAAAAAAGGACCATTGTATTCTACTTTATCTATCTGATTTGCAGTTTGAATAAGCTCATTTGGGAGGTTGATTCTTGGTAAACAGGGTGGGGGTGTTTCCTGAACATATCTTTGTGTAAATGGTTTTATTGAAACTATAAGGCAATTTGTTTGTCTTCTCTCAAATAAAATGGCCTAGGCGGGTTTTAATGACTGCTTAATGATGATGCTGTCCCTTGAGACCTTCAACATAGTTATCTGCATGTCGAAGGTCTCAAGCTCACCCAATGAGAGCAGCCGTTCTAACCTGGAGGCTGTGGGTCTGGTGTGTACCTTGTCTGTGCTCCAGAGTAGGGGCTAGTTTTAAAATATATATACACACACACAAAGGTAATTAATACAGTTTTAGAATGTACACATTTTGGGAATGGGATGCTTTACAGTTTAGGTATCTGGCAACGCTTTCAAAAAGGTAATGCCTCACTATTAAAAATAGTTGGAAAAAATACTAGCCTGTACTGAAATATATAATTTATTTGCCACAAATATCATTTAAGCTATCTTGATAAAAAATAATAATAAACAATAGGCCCATGGATAGTTATCAATATGTTATCATTTGGTGTAAAATTACAAGATTAAATGTCAAAATTTGATTCTGCAGTGTTATTGTATTTAAAGCGGATTTTGCCTTTGGTTCTCAATTTGTAAAGAAGGCTTGTACTAGTAATTCCTCATCTAAACACATTTGGCAAATTCTCTTTTAGGATATTATTTCTCTATATCAAAGCTTCCCAAAAAGTAGCCCATGGGCCACATTATGCTTGTTAATGTGCCCACTAATAACAAAACACACTGTTGGTATAGTGTGCAATGGCCTAGTTGATGGTGTGAAATACAAACATTGTTAAGGGTGACATATACCAGATAGTTTCTTGTATGGGCACAGTTGTTTTAAAACAACACTTGTATTCTCTTCAATGTCAGATAACTTTTCTGTTGAGATCCAAAATATTTTTTAAAAGGTGCAAAAATGACAGTTTGTGTGGAAGGTCCAGTGAGTCTCTAGCAAGACTAAATCTGTCTGAATAATAAATCAATACAAGTTTTGTTTCTTCAGATTCATCAGTGAAATAATCAACACTAGGAATAGCCCTTAGCACTCAACCCATGAGTTTGTCTCGTGCCAGTGCAGGCTCAACAAAAGCTTTTAATTTTACATGTGAGCTGCTAGTTAAAGTTTGGAAAGTTTGTTTAATACAAGGACTAACAAACGACAAGGCAAGTGTGTTTGACATCCAAATGGTTTGTCAATGGAAAGTGATTATGAATGAGTTTAAGTAAACTGTGCCATAGCCCCTGAGAGAAAAAAATAATCTATTAATTAAACTGCAATCTATTATTATTATTAATTTTAGGTATTTAACAAGCAATTGCTGAACCAAATGATAATTTCAATGAGCAAAAACGAAAAAGCCTATCAATTTTGCTGGTATATGTATTTCCACAAACCTTCCAGGGTTCTTTTACATGCCACAATCGAAATGGGACTGGTGGCTTTACTTTGCTTCCAAAGGAAGATGTGCTATTAATGTTTATTACTCAAGAAAAATATAATTGCTATCATCATAAACAAAGGCAACAATGAGTTTGCAATGTGAATAATAAGAATGTGCCCTAGCTCAGATCTTGTTGATACATCGCACCACTGGATCGAACACAGAAGAGAATTTAATGTATTTGGCACAAAGAGCTTCTTGATGGATAAGTCAGTGATATTCAAAAACTTTACGCTTCAAATAACCTTCCAACAAAGCTACAAAACCTTTTACTTTGCCAGTCATTGCCGGGGTCCCATCCGTATAAACACTGTCTAATTTATCCCAATCTAAACTGTTGTTTTCAATGACTAATTTTATTTCTTTCAAAATATCTTCCCCTTTATAAAAAAACTAGCTGGCGCAAGTCTAGAAGCTCTTAGGTGGCATCAAATTGATCGTTGATACAACGCACATAAACACGAAGTTGAGCAGTGTCACTTATATCGCAGCTCTCATCCAAGGCAATGGAAAAGTATTTACAAGTATTGATACACGAAACTACTTGTTTGCAAAGGTCACCAGACATCTCATCGATCCGCCGCATAACTGTGTTTCTTGAAAGTGCAACGTCATCCACCATTTTAATGACATTAGGATCTTCAGTGGCTATTGCGAAGGCCATTAGACTTGGCTTTATTATCTCTTCTCCTTCGGAGTATGGCTTTTTTTTCCAAGCAATGATGAGGGCGATTTCATACGAAACTTTGACCATTGTCATCAGCTGATCACTTTTTGTTTTAAAAAAAAATTGTTGCACAGTTAGTGAATTTTTCTTTTTATTTACAAATTCTGTTCTTAATGCTGAGCCAATTGGATATTTTATGTTAATATCGGAATACATCTGTTTGAAGTGCCAATTTAGATTAAACTTTTTGGAAACTGCAACACTAGCCCCACAAATAAGACACACAGGCTTAGAAGAGTTTCCTTTTGTAAATAAAAACTGTTCTTCCCATTCACTATTGAATTCCCGAAGAGCAATATCGTCCTCGTACTTCCTTTTGGAAGTAGATGGCTTACTTAAGGCCATTACAAAACGATACTAACAGCAAGTGAATCACTATAGAAACAAATATTTTACAGCGGAGGATAACACAGTTGGGCACCAAACAACAAACTGAGTAGAAAAATGTGATTTGTGCAGACTGAGGAATGTTTCCTTGACTGCTGGACTAGTCATGGTGGCACGAAAGGTGGAGAAGGGGTTGGGGTTGTAGTGGAAAGGGAAGAGAAAGCTTGAGTAGCGGGAAACAATACAACAGAGACGGCCAACTTAGTAGACCTAACATTTTTAGAAACTTATTTACCTGGCCCAATTAGGTGATTTATTTTTTCATCAAATTTGTTATTGTTATATTTGGTGACTTTAGGCGTGCCACTTAAAATGCTTCCACGTGCCACCTGTGTCAGAGTCTATTTCACCAAATTATTAAGAGATGCATCACTATATCCCCATTTAGGAATAATATTATTTATTTGTGTGTTTTTATTAATATTCTATTACCTGTGGTAAAAATGACCACTATGAACTCTTATGCTCTTAATTTACAGCATACTTTAGTTCAATGTTTACCAATTTAATTAGCACCAACTGGTTTCACAAAAATGTTATAGCCAGGAATGCACCGAGGGTGAGTGTGTGTGTTCAACCAGAGCCTTAAGTATGATTTGTAATGCAACACTTTCTGGGGACCTCACCATAAGCCACCACAGGCAGAACCTCTTCCTCCTTCCAAAAATGTCAACTCACCATTAGAATTATATTGGAGGTGAACACATTCGATAGACAACGAAACAAAGGTTATTAAATACTAGTAGTGTTGGGATGGTTAAGATGTTATAATGAATATTTAGTATGTTTAGTTTTTAAATTTGTAGCACAGTAGGATCTGGCTAATTTGAAGTTGTTTATTTAAATAATTGAATAATTTAAACCCACCATTATTACCCATAAATTCTTATTTAAATCAATGGCAAAAAAAATAACAATTAGAATTTTAGAAGGAAATATTTGGATAATTCGAAGTTTATACAGCATATTGTTAATTTTTTTGAGTTTCTACTCACTTCAGACCTAACTTTTAACAGTCTCAACTAAGCCAAAGAATCCCAAGAATGTCAAATATAGTTAAGAGTTATTGACTAATAGTAAAAGATAAAGCGGGGAGTTTTGCACCAGCTGTAAGCGGTTTTCCTAAAATAGGGGATGTTTTGGCTCTGCTTTAATCACTTCTATATGACAATGCCATCATGTGCCGCCCAGCATGGAAGGGGTAAGGTTTATGTTGCTTGTCCTAATCTGGCACCTTTGACTCTCAGTGACAGTTGCTAATTGTCATCTGACAAGTGTAAATTGCAGTGTTTTTACGAAGTCCACAAGTTTAACCATAAACAAGAAAGTTGAAGTGATCAGAGAAGTATAAAGAGTGAAACAGAAGTGTGATATCACAAAAGAATACGGAATACAGCTGAATACTCAATTTAAGTGCAAAACTGATCAAGTCTGCATTTTTTTAGATGAGTTAATTTTAAAAAAAATTCATTTTGAGGCTTTTTATTTATTGTGTACAAACGGTTTAGATACCCATTGGTTAATTAGAAATTTTTATATATCAAATTGTTTTAGGCACACATTGGATTTCAAATTAAAAAGGTTCCGCTGTATTTATATAAATGAGGGAAAATCACAAGTATTTTAATTATTTATTTTAGCACAGCGTATTATTACCCATTCGATTTATAAGTTTATATACTAACTATGCTAATAGTTTTATGGATTCGAAAAGTTATATTTATAAGTATATCCACATTTGCATGGAAGGAAAGTGGTAAACCATTTTGTAAAATCCACCCTTATTACACTCGACCAAGATTCGAACCCCGTTGATCCTGCCATCGGCAGTCTAGTCTACTGTGAGAATAGCGCCATAGAGCATGCAGCCACTGAAGCAGTTTTAGTATTTTAGTTATTTGGTATCTTAAATAAGACAAATATGGAATAAAGTCAAAGATAAAATACAAAACAATTTATATTAGTATTCTTGTTGGGGCGAATCTCATATTATCAAAGATGATAAAAAGATTTGCTTTATATCGAAGAAATAAATGGCATGGAACTCCGCATGGACTTTCTCACTCCATTGTTTAAAAATGGAGATATTTACTCAAAGCTTGTAATATTTGTGAAATGAAATAATACACAATAGCAAACTCGAGAAAAAATTGTGGTACACTTACATAAAACATTTTTTGACTTCCTGTTTTAAATTTTATAATTTTAGTTTTAAAGAATTAAAGGTCCTCGTTTGTATATCTGGACGAAAAGAAAAAGATTGATATTGGGTCCACAAGAGTCAAAACTTCTTATTAAAATTCCAACTTTCGGTTCAAATTTTTTACATTTTACTAGAGAGTGCACATCTTATGGTTATTGAATTGCTATTTTATTCTTCATTTATAAATTTAGACCAATAAAAAAAGGTAAAGTTTGACTAATGAGTCTAAAATGATATAAGAGTCTGTTCATGAGAGGTTTTTACCTGAATGACAGTTCAAAGATCATAAGTTTATGTTTTGGGTCACCAACACTTGGAAAATATCACTGTTTTGTTATAAATGCTAAGTATTTTAATTATATGTTATTTTTAGATCTAAAATAACCAATTTATGTTTTATCACACTATTTTATTACTTTAAATAATTTCATTTTACCCAATCCGAAACAATTTTTTAAACATAATTTAAACAGATATTCAGAGAATTAAAAAATTAAACCTGGACACGGGAATCGAACTCGTGTCCAGGTGTCAATTTTTAATTTTCAGAATTTTATATCTAGATGGAGTAATCCTCACTAAAATCATAAATAATAGCTTTGGCTATTTGATTCATAATTTAAAGTACTTATTCTTAGTTTTGGAATGTTAACAATAATGTGTTATATAGTGCATAAATTAATACTTTTTAATACCGGGGGGTTCGTATTTACTTGGAAAAGAGAAAATTCTTGTCATTTTTTTATTATGTAGTTAATTATTTTATGACTATTTTATCATATTTTGAAATATTTAACTGGATAAAATAGTTTTATACATTGTGAGGTGCACCATATTGTAAAGAACTTGTTTGTGTCATGATCAATCACATTGTTTAAATTCGGCAGTCACTATTTTGAAGCAATATCTGTTAAAACTTTTGTGAAAGTGCTGTGAATAGTAGTTTATTTAAAGTGGAATAAAACAATAAATAAGCTTTGTGCCCGACCTCATATAAATAATAATGGCATAAATTACTGTGGTTAACTATCACATTCATACATTACTCTATGTTTTCACTACAGTTATCCAGAGTGACTGTCAGTTGTTGGCGTAAGGCTAAATTAGGGATTATTTCTATTAACCTTTTGATCTGTCATCCAAGTAAACTAAGGTCGTGAATGTACTATAGATCATTGCTGTACAAATATTTCTCCTAAGAGGTTAAAGGAAAAAGAATATAAAATTTTTGAGAGATTAATTTATTTACTTAATCTATGGTGTTAGAGAATTAAAATATATTTCAAATTATTTTTCTCTCTTTTTGACCTTACCTCTTAATTTTAGGGTTAAACAGACAGACATGCAAAAACCTCTTTTTCGGATTTGGAGGGTCATGAAACGTCGAAATTCATCAAAATTTCAAATTTGATTTTCTTTTATGATCACAATACTTTATCTACCTGTAAGGTAGCGAGAAAGTAAAAAAGGAGGGAGGGTGGTGCAGGGTATAAATAAGAATATGAACAATGGTTATTTAGCACATTCACTCTATTGTTATGTTTTTAAATAGTTCAATGAACAATAATTAATTTGTGGTTACTTTCCAAATCCTTATAACAATGTGACTCAAATTTAATTCTGAAATTGTAATTCCAAGTGTTGACTTACCACTTTAAGCTTGGCCTGAATCTCGCGAAGTTTCCTCCTGGCAAGTACTTGGATGTGGGAGCTCACTTGCTTCCTCGTCCTTGTCTTACCGGTGCGCAGTTTGATATACCTCGCTATTAGCTCATTACGACCTGGAAATAACACCACAATATTTACAACTATTTACATTCAAGTGGCAGAGAACAAATAAAAGTGTAAAGCAAATTTAATTGTTTGTGTTTTTATCTTCTCACTACAAAATACAATTTTTAAGTATGTTTTAAAGAAAACATGATAATATATTTTAAACATTTTCTAATTAAAAAAGATGGTGTATAAACTTGATATCACTGCTCTTTATATATGAAGACTTGTTTTGAATTTTTCTAAACTAATTTTAAATAAGATCCTACTTTTATATGTATTTATATGTATTTATTTATTGTTGTTGAATTTTATAATATCCTGATTCTGGTCAATGGTAGAAAACAATGTTTTTATTGGACTTAATTCCTTGAGATCAACTCTGCTTTGGTGATTGAATGGTCTAAGGCAAGGCTATTTGATTAACATCCCACAGGTCACATCCGGCCTAACCAACCCCGTGGATTAAATGTCTACCCATCAATAGAGAAGGTAGGATGATGACTCACACCATTTCTCTCCTCCGCAAAGCAGCAAATATCTCACCAGTTGATATTTGTCTGTATTTCTTGTTGTTTATGTGTTATTTATATTAGCAAAAGGTTTCTTTGATTGAATTAGTCCCAATGTCAGATACAGTTACAGCTCATAGAATCGAAATTCACAGATCAGAAACATTTAATATGAGCCACACAAGTTTGGAACAAGCAGAAACAATATCAATAGAAGTTGATGAGTTACAGATACCACAGATATCACTCAGTTGAGGATATCCATGTGTTATTTTGACAGCAACCATTTTCGTGAAGAATTGTTAGTAATACTGTCCCTGGAAGAATATACTATTGGACAAACTGCCTTTGGAAAAGATTAATATCTTTTCACTGAAAACAAAATAGATCTGCAGAAGATGTCTCCTTGTAACGAATGATTCTTCCTCCATGACTGGAAAATAAAGTGGCTTAGTTGCATGAGAGGCAACTTTAACCCCCAAAAAAATGCAATCCTTACACTGTATATACATCAAAGTGCCTTTTGCACCAGGACTTTTGGGTTACTTAAAGTATGTGATGGAGAGTATTGTGAAAGGTGTCAACTGTATTAGACCAAAGCCCAACCTTCAGTACCAGCTGTTCCACAAATTATTAGCAGACTTTCTGCCGATATTCTGATTCAAAATAATATTTGTTGTTTAAGTCGGTAAAGTGCTGGAGAAGTTTAGTTTGTTCAAAAATGAGATAATTGTGTTTAATGGATCTTCAACACTAAAAGGGGATAAAGAATTCTAAAACTTGCTGAAGGATGAAGATTTCATGTGCAAAGTTGGGTTATTATGTGATGTATTTGTCACATTTGTGTGTTAAATAGCCAACATAAAGAAAAAGACAAAATGTCTAACTGATCTGGTTGAAAAGCTAAATACATTTAAGAAAAACTTGCAATATTTTCTTTGAACTTGACATCAAGGAAATTACTTCATTTGCTTAAAGTGTGCGAGATTCTTGATGCTATGTCAAAGCATATTAGTCTGTTATGATTGATTTCTAGAGTAATCTGGAGAAAAACTTTGAGGACCAATTTATAAATGTCAACATTGATAAAGAAATAATAGGATTTGTTAGACATCAATTCAATCAAGGAACAACATTTTCTGGAAAGTATTCACAGGTTCTACCTCAAATTGACAAAGGAGCTTCAGTTAGAATTCATTGATCATCATCTACATTGAGTGATCACTTTGAAGATACAGAGATGGTGTCGTTTTGGTTTACTTTTTCATTTTTTCTAGAATTATTCTTTTATAACTAATGTTAATGCAATCTGTAACTAAAATAATGTCACAAGACTGTTGCTCAATAAAATGTATGGCCAAATGTACATTTTGTTTTTTTTCCCTCTTTTAAAGTGCAAAAGCACACACTGATAATGCTCAAAACTAGGGCCAAACTGAAAATGTTTGGCCCATTAAAAATTATGATTTTTTGCAGTAGCTTATTGGACAACCAATTAAATAGCGTCTACAGGTCATGAAATATCATTAATCAAGTTGTCTAGTCACGCATAATGTGAAGCATACTTAACATAGGAATCATATAGATACTTTTCTTATACACTACATGTATATATCTATTCAAATATTCCCCAGCTGAAATTACCGAGAATTATGCCACAATTTTTTATTTTATTTAATAATGTTCTTAATTGGGGGTGGGGAAGCGGGGGGACTAAATACACCCAACCTGGATAAAAAAAACTGCTTTTCTCGTTTTCAACAGTCCAGTGTATTGCGAGAGGCCAGGGCTATTCAATCAGTTATCCAAGAAGGCCACTCAAAAAAAAATTATCATTTTTAATGGGTCTAACATTTAATTCAGTCCGGCCCTTGTTTTGTACTTTGTTAGAGTAGGTTTTTGCAGCTTAAAACAGGAAAAAAGCAAAACGTAATACATCTGGTTATACATTTTATTAATCAACAGTTTTGTGGCATTAACTTATTACTTGCAGATTTCATTGACATTTTATATATAAGACAATCTAGCCAAATAAAAGGAAACTACTATTAGAATTTTACTAGCATTATTTTTAAGGTTTTATTTGGATATGATATTACAAAAGACAAACTTCAAATAAATAGCAAACTAAGCCATAGATAAAACATAAAAAGTACTACATAGTAAATTACCGCAAGATTATTTTTCATAGACCATCGTGATATGTGTTTTTATTTCATAATATTTTCAATTTATCTCCAGTCTATATTATCCTAGCAATGATTGGCTTGTGAGGCAATTATTTCCCCTCTCCACCCCCAAGATTTTCTCAGCACTGTGTCTAAAACACTAATGAGTTAGGGATGAGGAAGGTTGAATTTAAAGAAAGAGTACCCGCATTTGCATGGAGTGTTGGGGAGGGGGG